>JAMPIV010013213.1:0-20000 GCA_024509875.1 Oreohelix idahoensis
GTTTTTGAGAGTCCTATTCTGACGTTCTACCATACCCATTATAGACATAGGATGATAAATACGACTCAGAGATCTCTCTATCTGTAGAGTCGCCATTACTTGGAGACATGGTATCCGATATAAGCTGGCTACCATGGGCCGATAATATTTCGGCTGGAAATCCCAGACGAGAAAATATTAGCCAAAGAGCATCTGCAATATCAGCAGTAGTTATGCTCTTTAGAGGAACAGCCTCTGGCCAACGTGTGCACATAGCAACACACGTCAAGATAAACTGGTGTCCTCTAGCAGACTTGATCTTAAATGGACCAATGATGTCTATCGCCATTTTTTGAAATGGTCGAATTGGAATATCTGCAGCCTGAATAGGTGTAGCATGGCGTGGACCTTTGGATTTAACTTCTTGATATACCCTATAAGATCGACAATAGATTCGTATGTCCCTGTTCACGAAAGGCCAAGAGAAAGACGCAAGAACTCTAGATTTAGTACGGGAAAAACCCATATGCCCAGCATACTGAGAATCATGAGCGTGCTGTAAGATTTTAACTCTCATATTTTTGGGCACAAGAATTTGAGAATGAATGGACTTAGCGGAGTCTTGTACCATACGTACAAGTACGCCATTCTTCATCGTAATCCAAGATTTACGATTTGTATCTTTAATCGGATCACCTTTTGTTGCTAGCGTGAAGAATTTTTTTAGAGTAGGATCATCTTCTTGCTTTTTTATAAATGAGTCGCGAGAAATTTCCAAGGGATCATCTTGGTTCTGCGCATCATTATCTTCAGAAGGCGAAGATTGAGGCATGTTAAGAGCTTGAGCTCTAGTGACTACAGCATTAGCAGCTTGCGTATTTTTATTTTCCCAATCAGCAATTTGTTGCGGAGTACATTCTTTCACTCCATGAATGTGACCGATGATAAGATCAGCGATCGGATTCGGCAGAAGACATGCGTGCACATCTCCTGTAAAAGAAGGAGTAGCAATATTGATAATGGCAGTAGAGTACTTCTTCAATGTGCCACCAAATGTTACGCATTTGATTACTTTGCCAGTGGCTCGAGAAGGATCTACGAGTGACTGCCTCACACCAATGGTAGTGCACCCCGAATCGAAGAGAATTGATACAGGAGTACCCTCTACTAGACCTCTATTGAAGACAAGAGCGCCTCTTCAATCATGCGCGACTGACGCAGGGAGAACGGGAAGAGGATGACCACAGCTTAAAGTAGAAAACTGTGGTTGGATCGAATAATGTTTTTGCATTGGGAGCACTGAGATGCTCTACCAAAATCAAAAGCAGAACATCCTACATTACTAGAGTCTGTCTTATCATTATTTTGATTACCGGCTTCATGGAGCTCTTGCTGTGCAGAGTTAGCCTGGTAATGAAATTTATGTCTTTTATTATTGTGATCTACCTCGATTATTATAACCTCTATAGTTATTATTATTTCCTCTGTTATAACCCCTGTTTGGGTTTGAATCATAATGTTCATGATCATAATCATCATGCTCATTATAATGAGTATCTCTGTAATGTTGGTTTTGTTGTTTCCATGAAGGAAAACTTGGGTAGTTCCTATAGTGACTTCCGTTGCGGAAATTTCTGTAATTATGGCCACCCCTGTATCGAGGACTGTCAGCCCGATTCCAGTTCTTCGAAGAAGAACCCTGATTCGACTGGTTACCTTGGTTTTGATAACTATTCCAATTAGCCTTTTTGTCAAATTTGTTTTGAGCTCCTTGAAACTTATGTGAGTAATTATGATTGTATTGTGTCGCTGAAGCAGCTAGCATACCCTCTTTAACCTTAGTGTTGCTAAGAGTTACGTCAGGGTGTGCCGTGACGTATTGGTCACAATATTCTTGCATCTGTTTTAGTGTACTGGGTTTACGCTCATGTAGGAATTCAAGAAATTGTTTATTCACAGAAGACATGATCTTGTCTCTGAGCAATAAATCCATAAGAGCCTCAAATGGTTTATCTGTTTTGGATAATTCAATCCATCGTGTAAATGTAAGACGTGCTTTTTCAACGAATTCTGAGAATTCTACACCTGCCTCAGGTCTCATTGTCTTAAACAAAAGACGGTAACCTTCCTCAGTTAACTGATATTTCCTTATCAAGGCCGCCCTGACAACATCGTAATTGTCCTTGTCGGCCTCTTCAACTAAACTTAACTTAGTCAGAGAATCACCTTTTAGATTTATAGACAACTGATTCACATACTGTGATTTATCCACATTATTAGCTCGACAAGCACGTTCAAATCTATCAAGCCAGAATGTTATATCGTCACTGGCGGAGTTGAACGCTGGTACCTTGACCTTGTAAGTAAAGGGTTTACCATTACCACTAGATGCCTGATTAACAATACTCATACTTGTCAATTTCAATTTCTCTAACTCAAATTCATGTTCCCTTATTGCTTTTCTCTCTTCAGCTTCTAATTTTTTTTCTTCTATTTGAAGTTTTCTCTCCTCAGCAGCAGCTTTTTTCTCCTCAGCAGCAGCTTTTTTCTCCTCAGCAGCAGCTTTTTTCTCCTCAGCTTGCATCTGCAATCTGAAATTCTCAGCATCTATCTTCTTTTGTTCAATTTCTGCTTTCCATTTATTCTCATCTTTTTGTTTTTTCTCTTCTGATTTTAATGCAATGGCAAATTGAGCAGATGAATATTCTTCCAATTCTTTACCAGACTTACCAAGGGTTAACCCTTGCTGGATAAAGTAATCTAAATTAGCCATCCTGTCTTATGAAATCAGTAACCTGAAAAAGTAAATAAATTACCTTATCCCACTTTAATGGGAGACAAGTCTGTACTATAGACTTGTATACTCACTTCATTTTATTTCACTCTCTTAGTCTTAGTCAAAGACCTTATATGGTTATCTTGTTTATAATGAAACAAATCATCACTTGAGTACCTGTGGAAAAATAATATCTTTCTATCCCAATCACTGTGAGAGACAAGCCTTATACAGGTCTTGTATACTTCCTTGTACAGTAATAATAATAATAAAGTACTGGCCTGTACTATCATATAAGTGTATTCAAATATACCTCATATTATCTGTCAACCAAAGAGATTAACAAGGACAAACAAGAAAAGACAATATGAGAACACTTGCAGAAATCAAATTAAATTAAATATAAGGAACTGAAGTAAGTAAATAATCACAGAATCTGTGATGATAACTGCAATGGACTAAGCAAAACAAATGACGTTACAGTGTATAAACATAAGGGTGTAGAGAACTGAATGAAAGGAAAGATAAGACCAACAAATTCAAACAAATCAAAACAAAACTAAAAAACAGGAAAAATATTACAAAAACAGCAATAGGGACAGCTTCGTTACAGCTAACAGATATTGCAACAGATGTTGCATGCAAATTTCAATTAAGAAATTTGCCCCTACAGAACACTAGTACAAGTCCAATGTTACTCTCGATACTCACCTCCTCACCAACCGCTTGTCCCACCTCACCACCAAACCGACATATAAACAACTATACATATAAACAAATAACATGTAACTTAAATACATATAAAACATAAATGCATACATTAAATAATGAGATGTGTTGCGGTTTGAAATGTGTTGTAAAGTATGCTCAGCTTTTACATTAATGGTACAGCATCTTTTTTTAATTACAATAACTGCCACTTTTAATCAATCTTAAATCTTTGATTTATCTTATTACACTGTTCAAATTTTTGAGCATATTAGAAGATCCAGCGATGAAATCTATGCACTTTTATGTTCAACAACACTGCAACAAGAAAACAGTTTATGGCCTTCAAAGTATTCAGCTCTGTATGTCTGCTTGACATAAACAATGCCTGTATTACAAAATGTCACCAAGCGCTGATCTGATTACTGCCTTCGCTCGATAGGACAGGTCATGCTGACCTCGACTGTATAGTTGTACTGTCAACTTGTACATCAGTGTTTACGTGTCGTATATGGCGTCAGGAATGGTCTGGTTACAATAACCCCAGGAATCTGGCCTACCACTGAAAAGGATCGTCGATATTCGGAGTCGTGTACTGGTCATCAGTGAAGAAGGTCTTCTTTGGGTTACCACTGCATAAGTGAATCAACCGGTCATGTTGACACAGAGTGGGAGTGTCAGGTAACGCGAATGGTGGAATGGTTCTGTGTAGTTGACCACTTGATAATATTACACTCACACACTCTTATGCAAGTCAATGATGACTGGAACTACAGCTGACATTTCACAGTTTAATAAGGACGCACACATCTGGACAGCACGGAATATAGTCATAGGAACATGTTGACATGTACATCATTAGGCATTTGAATAGTAGATCATATTTCATGCAGCATTCAAATATGATGGGCGATATAAGGTAATCATTCAATGTTCTGGCAGACTATTGCCATATCCCCTAACTGACTGAACGCATCAGTGGGTGTGGGTGTGTAAACATATAAAGAGTTCACTGGACGAACCTTTTTCCTTGGCTAAGTTCTCCAGCGGCATATATCAAATGTTTATGTAACAAAGTTAAACCACGATAGGGGTTTTCATATTAATAAGATCTCCATATCACTGTCCGATAATAAGTTTGATATACTGTTCTCTTGACAGTGATCCATAACGATGACAAGAATACAAGATGGCTATCTTACTGAGTTTCGCTCACTCACCCAGAAGAAGGATAATGATAAGCCAAAGTTAATTCACAATTTGAATATCAATAATTTCATAGAGTTTCCCTACAGTTCCACATTAATAAGGTTGCTTCATGTAGACATAAGGTCTGATGGGAAACCTGTCATCTTCAACTGTATATATAAACGACCAACGATGCTCGAAACACGATGTCCATCTAGGTCTAACCAAATAGAGATCATCAAAAAGAAGGGTCTGGTATTACCTGGAGTCCGAATTAATAATAAAGTGCATGAGGAGAATCTCTGACAATAGAATCTCGCAGAGACACTATCTCCTTCTGAAAAAACATTCACAAATCACTTTTCAACCTTTAAAAGGAGCAGCCCAAAAAATACACACGGCCATTCTCAGCCGGCTTTGTCGAGACTCAGTACGCCTCCGTAGGACAACGAATACCTGCCCCAGAGTTCGGCACAAAGAATATAGTCCGACCTAAACATACGAAGATATACAATATAAGACTGAATCTTCTTGCACTAGACAAGTAATACATATGAATTCAGGCCATAAACATTCTAAGCAAAATCAATCTATTTTCTGGCCCTAACAAATGAGAAATGACATAAATTCGGTATTCATACGCTAAATCAATATTCAAGGGAGATCATCCACATAATCAAAAGTATAAACCAATCATGGATTATCTAGCTTTACAAAGGAAAGCATTTTCGTACACTCAATAAATACAAATATATATTTTTCCATATTAAATAGACATACAGGATGAATTGTATGCCTCACTGAAGTAATCCGTGCGTCCATACAAAAGAATATGTGCGCAACAAGAGGGTGGCTTGGTAATGTGTTTGCAGGTAAACTGTGAGACAAGTTGATATAACCAAAGAATGGATTGAGGGTGGTTTTAGTAACGTAAAGCCAAGTAAACTGGGAGACAAGGTAATATAACCACAGAATGGAGGAAGAGTGATTTTGTAACGTGGTGACAGGTAAGACGTGATGCAATAACTACAGAATGGAGGGTGTTTTGGAAACGTGGTAGCAAGTCAAATGGGAGGCAATGCTGTTATGACCAAAATGTGGAAGATGCTGCAGCAGTATAAAAAATAAAATCTTGTGATTTTGAGAATTACCAGCCGGTTGAGTAGCACTTATTAAGTTCCAGATAGATGATCGAAAGATGATTTATTGGTAGTAATCAATGCTTCCCCCAAACAGGTACCAAAGAATCAGTATAAAAACTTCCCAACCAGCGCACAACGACCACCTTTTGTTGAGGACGGTGACCAGTGGGTGATATCAGCTTATTTCACAGATCCATGTAAGAAAATATATTAAATAACTTTTTAAGAAATTAGATTGAAATGATTTGGTCACGTGGTGGGAAGAACACCGCGAATAACTTAAGGACAAAAAGTATGTACATAAAATACAAAATGTGCTAGTCTATCACACAAGATGGACCTACAGTATGTGCTTTAATAATTTAGACGATAATAATGAAAAGAAATTAAGAGAAAGAAATGAATAAACTGTGAGATAAGGAAATGGAAAGATGGTTAGAAAAAGAAATGGATAGAGAGAATGGCGGATAAATGAAGATAACGAGGTAAAAGATACAGGGAGAAAGAAGAGAAACAGAATGACAATAAGGCACATAAATGGATAAAGAGATATGGAATAAAGAAAGATGGGGGAGATAGCATAGAAAGGTAGAACAAACTCACTACGATTGATCCGAGTTTGATTGAGTTTGCGGCAAAACACCTAGATCAGTGTTTCTCAACCTGATAGTGTTCACTGCACACTTTTCAATTTTCTAAAAAATGTACGGCACACCTATCTGATCCCGCGCCTGAATAAAAAATTACAGTGATATATATACTAATTAAATACACTAATTTGTGGTTACTTTAGTTACTTTAGTTAGAATAAGGAAAACTCTCAATTCGTCATTCTTTTAATCGTTTAAAATAACTTTGAAGTATATCTATTTTTGTTCAAAGAAGTTAATAGCTTCAATTATTATTGAATGAATTCAAGTTGTAAGATTAGGTTTATATTACATAATAACTAAAAATATACTTATGTAGTAAATTTACAAAATTTTGCGGCACACTTTGATAGGCGCGGCGGCACACTAATCAACTCACGATAGTGGACAAAAAAGAAATACCTGCATGTGAGAATCAAGTAATCAATTCGCGATACTGGACAAAATAGAAGTACAAAAGATATGAGATTCAAACTATCAAGTCTCGTTACTGAACAAGAAAAGAAATACGATAGATCTGAGAAACTGCCAATAAAGTCACGGTACTGAGCAAAAATGAAATACAATAGATCTGAGAAACAGGCAATAAAGTCGCGTGTTGGACCCAAAAAAACAATAGAACTGAGAAACAGGCAATAAAGTCACATTACTGGACAAAAAAGAAATACAATGATCTGAGAAACGGGTAATAAAGTCACGTTACTGGACAAAAAAGAAATATAATGATCTGAGAAACAGGCAATAAGTCACGTTACTAGACAAATAAGAAATAAAATGATCTGAGAAACAGGTAATAAAGTCACGTTTGGGAACATAACAAAATACAGCAGATCTGAAAAATATTCATTAAAAGTCACATTACTGAATAATATGAAACACAATAGTTGAGAAACAAGCAATAAAGTCACATTCAACCTTATTATTAAATTTAGAAGCAATAATTTCGTCTAGATTTAATGTAAATACAAGCAACTATAGGCACATGCCAGGCAACATGTAAATACAGGCAATAGGAATTTCACAGACAGCAAAAGACAATGATACTTCAAAACACAATGAACAAAATCCTTAGATTGCAAAAACATTGACGTAGCAATAAAGGAATTGTTATATATGTTTGTCACCGGCAGTGGCGGATGTACATTCTGGGGGGCCATGAAGCTTTAATTCTTGGAGGGGCCTCTTTTATTTAAAAAAAAAATGTTGGTGGTGGGAAAGAAACGTATTATAGTGACTTGCACTTAGGGGCCCTGAAGCTCAAGCTTCATTAGCTTCATAGTAGATCCGCCTCTGGTGACTGGTTTCCTTTCTACTCATGTTCCTCATAAATCATTGCAATTTACTGCAGCCAAGATTTGTACCACTGGACGTTCAGCAAGCGAGGTCGAGGCAGACGGTCTTGGCTCTAACTTGTACCTTCAGAACAGCACATCACCAGAAGCCAGTATTCTCATACCCCGAAAACAGGCCGACACTGCAGGAACTCGATGGGTAGAAGGGAAATGTTTCCCCTCAATGGGTGAGTAGTAAATAGGAAGTATTGCAAAGAGTAATTATAGAACTACGTAAAATGAGATATATAGCAGCAAGTATAGAAAGTTATTACCTTTAGAAGGATTCACAAATAATTGTTGCAGATGTTTTTTAAGAACCTCTATGTATTTTTTTTTTTTTTTCCGTCATGCTAATTTCTGTCCTCGTCTACCACGCCCACATGGATTGGAGTAACATTTGTAGCCTGGGCACTGATAACACTTTAGGCTTTTAAATTTATCTCCTGGATCATGAGGATATAGAAATTGTAGATGATTGTTTGTATAATGGCTGCACGTTGATTGGCACTTCGAGAATTCCAGTATCCTATCCGCAATAATTTCATCGAGATGCGATCTGCTTTCTTTCTGAACCTTCTCTTTCCTGCCCTTCTTTTGCTCTCTCTCTCTCTCTCTCTCTCTCTCTCTCTCTCTCTCTCTCTCTCTCTCTCTCTCTCTCTCTCTCTCTCTCTCTCTCTCTCTCTCTCATCTTCTCTCCCCTACTTCTCCTTCTGCATTTGTATTTCCTCATTTCTACATGTTAGATTAAAGAGGATGCTTGCAACAGTGTGGACTGTGCAACCCTAATAGACTGTATAATGGCATGTGGTGTAAACCCTTGGATAACAAGGTGGAAAGCAGCTGCCTTAATGGAGAGATCAGTTACATTTCTCTTGAGAACTTGGACATCAGAACCAATGAGCATTTACCCGGGACTACCCCAGTGTTCTCCACTATCACCAGTGCTGTTTAACATCTATACAGTAAAAGTAGCAACCTTTCAATCAGCAGGACTGGGACGAACATTAACTTTCGCAGATGACATACTCTTGTACAGAACTGGCTCAGACAGACAGGAAATGGTTCAAGGCATACAAGAGACACTACAGGCGGTTTCTAAATAGTGTGAGGAAAGCGGATCAAAGGTCAATCCCAACAAGGCCTGTGTGATGTGGTGCTTTTTGAACAACTCCATAGTGAAAGCAGACCTTCCAGACATCACTTTCAATGGGCAGAACATTGAAAGGCAAGAAAGGCTGAAGTATCTGGGAGTAACGTTTGATCGTGGGCTATCGTTCAAGTATCATGTCGAACTGATCGTGCACAAGTGCAATCGAGGACTGGCAGCCTTAAAAAGAATGGCTGTTGCGCAGTTGGAACAGAGACGTTTGTTTCTCCTGTATCATCAGCTCGTGATTTCAGTAATCGAGTACGGACTAGGAATATTCATGCTGTCAGTGTCACAATGTGAACGACTGGAATGCATTCAAAATGAAGGAATGCGACTAGTTTTGGGCTGTACATGAGATACCCCCATTGTGACAATGAGATATATTCTCGGATTGCTGTCGATTAGATCCAGATATGCGATGGCCTAAGCAAAAGCATATATGCGGCTAACCTCCGATAAAAGACACCCCCTACATGAGAATGTAGCTGACATCAAAGGAGCAATAATCAAGAGGGGGATGTCATGGATGGCACAAGGCAGAGGCTAAGATTGGTCATGTGACCAGGGTTGAAAATGTATCCAAAGCAGAAGAGTGGAGTAGGGGAGAACTGGATAAACTACCAGCAGGTCAACGTTAGCCTTGGCAGAGAGTGCAGATCTTGGGGCAGTGGAAAAGCAGAGTTGGAGATTAATCAGCTGACAAGTGATCATGCTGGGGATGGTGATGCCATTGTGTACACTGATAGGTCTGTAGTGCATGGTGAAAAATCAGGATGGGGCTTTCTGCGAGAATAAAGGGCAGGGTCGTTGCTGAACAGCGTGGAGCCTACATGGCAACAAACAACCTCCAGCATGAGAATGGAGGTAGAGGCAGTTACTGCAGCACTGAGGTGGCTGTCTGAAACTCCATCAACAAGGGCAGCTATATTGTCAGACTCTCAAGCCATGCTTCGGAAAGTTCTGAACGGATGGCTGCGGCAGGAATGGAAAACATCAAT
This sequence comes from Oreohelix idahoensis, assembly GCA_024509875.1. Classification (NCBI taxonomy): domain Eukaryota; kingdom Metazoa; phylum Mollusca; class Gastropoda; order Stylommatophora; family Oreohelicidae; genus Oreohelix; species Oreohelix idahoensis. The sequence goes on from JAMPIV010013213.1 coordinate 9,926, forward strand.
AGAATCTTCAAGTCTTGAAGAACTGGTGTGGATCTACTGTCCTGGTCATGCAGGGGTACGTGGCAATGAGAGAACTGACAGACTGGCCTCAAGAGCACCCATAGTGGGGACACTGGACATGGATAAGGGAGAGATACTAAGGACTATTAATGATCGCCTGCTGGATAATGACACTGCAATGGATGAATCAACAAGGCTACGGCTGTTGGAGTTTGGCATCAAACGTGGGACTAGCAATGGACGTGAGAGAGGATGCATCCGACATATGTACAACCAACTGGTACAGGTACAATCAGCATTCATACTCTTTGGCATTAGCTGAGAGAGACTGAGAACCTATGGGTTTGCCCGGAGTGTAGTGAGGTCGATTCTGATTAACAATAACAATAACAATAATTTATGTATATTTAAAGAAATAAAGAGGGGAAACCCGAGGACTGTGAACAGTAAATAAATAAATATTATACGCATAAAGGTATGTTTCAGGCACTCGTGAGAAATAAAGAAGTAGAAAACTAGACAACAGAAAAAGAACAGAAGTGAGTGGCTTACCAGAAAATCGGACCCAGGTCCTTCCGAACGGCACCACCGCCCAGCTACAAAAGCGAATCACACTATCCTGCTGCCAACTAGGCATCACGAGTGCCTGAAACATACCTGTATGTGACAAGACGGATCTGGGGCGACCCCTTCTCGATCTCTCTTTCACTCCGGCAGTACTCATTTTAAATTGTTGTACTGACTATTTGCGTGCTTTTCCATGGTCAGCACTTTTTTCTTTCTCTGTTTTGTAGCGGATATTTGATATTGTCAAAACATTTGACACTTCTTGTAGGTGGTAGTGCTAGGCGCGGCACAGATTTGCTAAGACTGTCACAGGTAAAACCCATATTGGTCTGCTTAGTTTTCGCGTAGAGTTGTTTGCTCAAGCGACAGATAACAAGATTACTCGACTGTGCAACACATTTTGGACAGGCACGAATTGCATAATCGTTTCCTGTCCGACTTTCACACATGCATTACTGTATCTGAGAGTAATATGTTGTTACATCTTAAACACATTGTCGTATGAGGTTACAGATGTGTTGGTGAGTTTGTACACCATGCATCGGATGTTTTATTGCCATATGTGGGAGACGTGACCTTTGCATCACGCGCAAAATTATACCATGTCGGAATATCTTGAAATTATCCCACCCAACGAGTATGCTTGAAATGATTGAAGCCCTGAGTAGCTACATAACAAACGGATGGAGGGGGGGGGGCGCGGGGATAGGATAGGCAATACAACCGGACCATTTGCAGCTTTAATTCACTGTGAGAAATCGTTTGTCGCTTGCCAAGACTAAAACCAGACCTTGCCAGAAGTTAGAATTCAGAATTCCATTTTATCAGGCCGAGCCTTTCTTGGAGAATCTTGACGGACTTACAAAACAGCCCAGGAAATCTCAACAAGGAAACCGGGACTGAGGAAACTGAGAACACACTGAGTCATAGAGTGAATTATCTTATAAAAGTAACGACCTCCAACAACACGTGTAAGAGGCCTTATCAAGTGCCTTAACTTCATTCATCTGAGCAAAACGTCTGTGAGCCAGGATTTGCGTAAGTTGTCATTTTACGTTCTATATTTTTCATTACTAACATGTGAAATAATATGCATATATTACCATGTTAATATTAATGTGTGACAATCGCTAGTGAATTTCCAAATCATTTGAGGATGGCAACCTCAGCGTATAGAATGATGATTTCATGAACCACCACTGCAAGGGCTGGTGACTCCTTATCACTAGTTTCTTAAAGAGAACTAAAGCCTAAGTAGCCCCAAGTTCCATATGGAGCAGGAAGGGAAAGATGAAAGAAGTACATTCTAAGTATAATATTTACATTTTCAAACGTGTAAATGTCTATGTAAACATATTCACTTTAAAATAAATGAAAGTTTCAAGTTTTCAACAAGTGTAGATAAAAATGAAAACATAATTAATTTATTCTGTGAATCCTTTTAGTCAGTGGAGATGTAAATGTAAACATTTTCTATCTGTACTATTAACCTTTTCTTTTAAATGTAAAAGAAAGATAAAGCTATTCAATTTAAATGTAAAGGAAGTTTTCTCTCTAGGGATTAAGTTTAATTCTCATCGAGTGTAAATTCTGAGATTGATGGGACGGTGAAATAAGAGAAAGGGGACACATAAGTATGTGTCGGGAAACGCAATTCCTGAGCGTTCGTTTCTATTCTTTTACCATAGTTGTTAGTGGTGGTACCAGTTGAGGGTACTATCTCTGGAACAAGAAGGGAACGTTGGCCTGAACTTTAAGACGAGGGACCAACTTTGTAGACACTCCCTGACACTTCTGGGAACGTGCTACGCCCTCCATCCTTGACCAGCTACGAGCGCAATCAGTGATCAATCTACCGAGAATCAGCCCATCAGCGGGGGCAGAACGTACCAGTGGCAGATAAGTGTCACCTATAAGCTGCCACGTGAACTCCTTTATAAACTTTTATCCCATCACAACAATGATGATACCTTTCTTAAAACATTATTCATTCTTTTAAACCCTTGTTAAAACTAAATGATTATTAAAATTATGATTTGTAATTATACCTTGTCCCAAATTTAACTTCGATTTATTCATTTTAAATGTACTGCATGTTTGTCTCAGTCAGTTTTTTACTATATACACTCTAAACAGAGCTATACCATAATAACAAGAATTCCACTGAGTAAATCAGGGAGGGGGCCTTGAACGAGCTAAAACAATAATTGCTTAATCCTTCACAAAACTTGATGGCAGATCAAGGAGTTAACGTGCTCAGCCAATGCAGCATTGTTCTCGTTTTTTTCTGAATATCTTGTGAAGACTTCCTTGAGATAGAAGCATCTTTATTCCTCTATCTACCACTCTGCCAAAAGTAATCTTGTGCGAAGGTAGATACCTTTGACGACCCATATTAGATACTCATTTTTTAGCCACTGATGGACCACTACTGCAAAGCAGGGGAGGCAATCCGTGACACTTTATGTGGGAAAGTTCTGAATGGTTTTGGCTTAATGATGTTACATTTCGTTTTCTTAAGTTTTTATTTTATTCTGACTCTGTTTGTCTGTCAGCCGTCTGAAGTAATATTATGGTTATTCAGTTGTTGTTTTAGCTTACAAAACTGCAAAGAAAAGTTTATCTTTTTTAAAAAAATTAATTGAAAATGCGACACTGGTTTCGTATCGTTTTTAATGCACTCCCATAAGCAATGAGCGATTAACTGGTAAACTGAAAGGTGATTATAGAGAAGAACAGGGTTACTGTCATGTAAATAGAAGCAAACGACGACAAATATACTGGACAAAACTAGCGATGCAAAGAGAAATACAAGAAATGAGACGGTACAATATTAAGGACACTGTTATTGCAAACCTTCATCGAACGAAAGGTTGAAGGCAAACGACAAAACAACTACACGGCTGTAAGTGGACTTACAGATCCATATAAGTTGAAAGGGATGGTGAAGAGGTTGTCAGGGCGCCTTAGAGCGTACTATAAGAAAGGAATGAAATTATCATTATTTTTCCAAATGAAGCAAGGAACCAGCACGGTAGCGTGGGGAATCCTGTACATAGCAGTCACGTGCTCCTGTAGCAGTGGTTTTTATATCAATTAGTTTACATGATGAGGTTGCTAGCCTCATGCACAACCGCATATTAGTCGCCTGATGCGACATGCCTGAGAGAGCGGCAGAACTGTTCGTTCTTTGTCTGATCACAGACCCTCGGGAAGTACACGGGGACCGTGAAAATATAACACATTACAATCAAGCTTTGATACGTTGATAAGGCGTGATCTAATTTGTTGAAACAAAGGATGGGGAGTTGTAGTCGGAGTCGTGGAGTCGGTCATTTTAAGTGGAGTCATAATCCGTAAAAATGTTCCGGCTCCGACTCCGAATTTGACGAGACTTAAGTCAAATCCAGGTGTGATACATCAAGTCAGACCCAGGTGTGATACATCAAGTCAGATCCAGGTGTGATACATCAAGTCAGATCCAGGTGTGATCCATGCAAGGGAGAGCGGCGCTTAAACAATTTGAAATAACATTTTAAAGTAGTAGAACTCCTAAAATCACTTTCATGTTAAAGTACATTTAAAAAAAAAAAAAAATTTGCCTCGTTTTGGCGAGGCGCGTCCCGTTCAACCTAGTCGGTTATATTAGGGCGCATGTCCAAATATAAAAGACCCTTAGGTCTGGTATATCCAGTTTTACATAATGTAGGAAAATTTCAGTTGCTTCTGATCATAAATAAAGTTTTCATCACAACTGGAAATTTGTTGGCACATTTAGAAAATGCACACAAGAAATGAAAATAAACTATATACACTGTCAATTTGAATTTTCTACTTCTGCTATTCAGGTGTACACTACTGGTGGAATCTTAGCGAAGACTCAAACTGCGATGAGATATTTCCTTTGTTCCCTATGTACAATAACGGTAAACTTAATGCTTTTGGCTGGGTCTTTACCGCAAACCTGACCTCTCCAAGATTTGAGCACCCTACTCCACTCATATACCAGGTAATTATTACACTTGCAAGCGTTAAGCTGTTAAGTGAACCTTTAATTTTTCCATATTTGTGGGTTTTCCTCAGACCTTACCAAAAAAGCATGCACCAACAATTGTCAAAAATGCTATTAACGTTTCCTGTTCAAGATTTTAATTTTTATTTCAAGCCTAACAAGAAACTTCAAGTCAATACCCTTTAGCTCCCCAAGGAGCATAGGCCTCCAATAAACACATGTCCTCCTCCTGTCACGTGCCATCAGCTAAAATTATTTCCATGTTTTCCTCATAACAAAGTAAGAACATGAGACTACTGCTCAGTTAAGCATGTCGTAAGGACCGATCAATGTGAAGTTAAGCACGGGGCTGGCAACCTTTTCATTAAATAAAAATTGCTTCTGGAACCACCAGTGCAAGTTTACATGAAAGCTTTGATGACTGCAAAATATTGAAGGTTGAAATAACAAAACTAACTTAGATCATCAAAAGCAAAGAAAGGTGTGATTTCCAGCTACTTGATAATGTTGATTACCGTTGACCACTAAAATCTAAGCAAGAAGAAAAATAATGGCACGTAACTAACAATTGGGAATGGCCTAGATGCATACAACAGGTAAACATTTAGAGCGATCTATTATTAAGCTCTCTTCATATTTTCTAAGAGATCTGGCCAGTTGTCGCCAGCAACAAATAATCTTTTATTCCTGTCTTCATTTCTTTCTTTAAATTATCTATTGAAGCTAAGACGTGTTGATGCGACGCAATTGTTCTAACAGCACAGTTTTTATGATACTTTAACACTGAACATATATGTTATTATATATTCATTGAACTGAGACTATACTATATTTCCATTTCTTTGATTTAATATCTAATCATGTGACGTTTATAATGCCGTCGTTTTTGACGGGCTACTGAGGAATTCATGTTATTCCTCTAATTAAGTTTTTAGCCACGTGTAGCTCATGGGGATCTCTGACGAGACAAAGAAATAATAGGCCTACTGTAGCATCAGGCATGTCGTACAAGGCTACTAAGATGAGGTTGTGCATGGGACTGGTAACCTCATCATGCAAAACATATAACCACAGAAAGCATCGCTGTGAATGCTTGGTGCAGGCTTCCTGCAAGGAAGGGAGACAAAGGGTAGGGGGGGGGGGCAGTTGCAGTGGTGACTCAATGTTCCGTAAGGAGGGCAAAGAAGAATGATGATGATGAATTATTGTTTTCCTTCCAGTGGCGTCACATTCAGAACGTATCGTAGAAGGCTTTCCATTAGGTCTGTCAACACTGCATGTGTGTGTCTCTATTATATATGACTTCTTCCTTTATCGCTCCCATATAATGACATTTATTTCTCTCATGGGAGCCGCGCTAGCGTAGTGGTTACAACACCACTCTGGCGACCGGGTGATACAGGATCAAACCCGGGCGACGGTATTTGAGGATTTTTCGTCGACCGGGATTTGGACTGGATTAACTCGAGACCTGGCGAGTACATTTGAAGGAGTGTCGTCGACCAGGGACTGGCGGCTCCTGAGCCGACCCAGCTGCAATGGGTACCTCCGAAATCGGCGAGTATTTGCCTGAATGGCGAGGGACACCTGTCTCTGTACAAGAAATAAAGGGATACCCACGTAAAATCAATGTCAGGTTAGACATAAAAATAATAACCTGAGATTTCGCCTCGAGTATTAGCGGGCGTACGAAAAAAAAAAAAAAAAAACAAAAAAAAAAACAAAAAAAAAACAAATTTCTCTCATGATGTTGGATACATGCCTCCGATTTCTGTAAATACAATAGTTTTTCTGTCAACGAGTTGGTAAAGACCAAATTGTCATACTGAGTATATGTTCATCTCTAGGAGTGGACATTCTTAAAAGGACATTTTCTACTGTTTGTCTTCCCTACATGGACACATGTCAGTTCAGTGTATTCGACTTTTATTTTTTTTAACAGATAGAATTTGAGTCTGAGGCTGTCTGTTACTAGCCTGAAAATTATTACCGGATCTCTTGTTGGCAAGGAGTAGTATGTCTCTGTTACGACTGAGTTTGTGTGTTCTATGTGCATTGTATTCCTGAAGAGCTGTTTGTGAATACCGTTTTTACCTCTTCGTTTGATATTCTGTCCTAACTTTGAGTTTTACTACCTCCGTTTTTGCAAGTCTGTCTGCCTTTTCATTCCCATGTACCCTCCAGTGCGCATGAAATCCACTGACTTTGTACTTTCGTGAATTTTTAATAATATATTACAGTGATATACGAGAATTGACACGGTTCACGTATACGTTGTAACTGTTTCCAGTAATGAAATAAATAAAGTGCTTACGTTAAAACATAATGCTTTATTTTGTCCAGTTTTGTGTTCACTTGTGTAGGTAAGAAGAACAAAACTAAATTATAGTTGAGACACGGTTTTGTAAACCAGGAATGGGCACACTTCAGCATGCAACTATCTACTTCTACTTTTTTCAGTGAGGCTAAGGTTTACCAAATACAGTCTTTCATTGTTGCTATTTTTACAGTTTTTCATTGTTGCTATTTTTACAGTTTTTCATTGTTGCTATTTTTACAGTTTTTCCAGCTGTAAATAATACAAACATAACTTCATTTACGTGGGAAATGAGAAGGCATCTACAGCAAACAAAAATCTTTATTCAATGAAGAAAACAACAAAATATGTGTATGTGCAAGAAAGAACATATTAAATAAGAACATTTTTAAACAAACATATAATACCGAAATGCTAGTATAACAAAAGCTGTAATAACAAGGACTTATATGATGATAATGTCCACTGCACTGCCTCAGGTAAGTCCTCAAATTTCGTACGAAAAATATTATACCATTAAAAACAAAATATTGAATTAAAGAATTGGAAACAAATTATATATCCGGTATTCCAACGAAAATCTCAGCGGTTCCCCGGTGGATACAACACAAAATCTGTACAATTGTTGCAACAAAAGTGCAACAAACTATTACGTGACAGTAAAAAAAAAAACATAAAAGTACATTGAAGCAATAATGTAATCAGTCTGCATTGTTATCATTGAATAATACAGTATGTTATATGTTGCCCTGTGTAGTTCCCGGGGGTCTCTGAAGAGACAAATAGAGAATAGGACTACCACACCCTCAATTGTAGGATATTGAAGAGGTATGTCAGAGATATGTCAGAGGTATGTCAGAGATATGTCAGAGGTATGTCAGAGATATGCCAGAGCTATGTCAGAGATATGTCAGAGATATGTCAGAGATATGTCAGAGGTATGTCAGAGATATGTCAGAGGTATGTCAGAGGTATGTGAGAGGTATGTTAGAGATATGTCAGAGATATGTCAGAGATATGTCAGAGATATGTCAGAGATATGTCAGAGATATGTCAGAGGTATGTCAGAGATATGTCAGAGATATGTCAAAGGTATGTCAGAGATATGTCAGAGGTATGTCAGAGATATGTCAGAGGTATGTCAGAGATATGTCGGAGATATGTCAGAGGTATGTCAGAGGTATGTCAGAGATATGTCAGAGATATGTCAGAGGTATGTCAGAGGTATGTCAGAGATATGTCAGACGTATGTCAGAGATATGTCAGAGGTATGTCAGACTTAGTGATATTACGTCGTGACGTAAAATTGTTGACCGCTTTTATTTCCTTATCTTCAGAAATGCTGTTGTTCTGTCAAAACTGATAATTACAGCTCATTCAAAAAACATCTGCATTCACATGTCATGAAGTCTTGTACACTCATTTAACCACAATTCTGTTTCAGTTATTTTCAACGTTTTTCCACGAGCATTTAACTGTCATTGTAATATTTGCAATTTTAAATTGAATATTTTATATTAAGTAGCTTTAGTGCTTGATCTCTCTCTCTCTCTCTCTCTCTCTCTCTCTCTCTCTCTCTCTCTTTCTCTCTCTCTCTCTCTCTCTCTTTCTCTCTCTCTATCCCTCTCTCTATGTGCGTGAATGATTATGAGAAAATGTACTTGTGTATGCTCAGTTTCTGATTGTGATGATAATGTTAATTAATCCTGTCTGAAGTTGTTAATATTTTAATTATAATTTGTAAAACGCTGAAAATTGTATTGCAGGGCAGAAATGTAAAAAGGCAATTATGTCTATTTCTTTACCCTGATGGAATAAAGATATCGTTCGTTCGTTCGTTCGTTCAGGCATGTCTTACCAGGGGACTAATATATAAGGTTGTGCATGGGGTTGGCAACCTGATCACGTAAAACAAATTATAAAGAAACCAACACACTACATTAGCAGGTTGCCTGCTTCCTGCAGGTTTCCTGCCATAGGACCAGCTGTAGTTGTCGTTATATGTACTGTAAGGAGCGCGACAGGGAGAAGATGATGTAATATTTTTCTCTTTCCGCTAAATTTATGAACATAAACAAATGTTTGTTTAGCCGAACAACATGATATACCCACTGCTGTCGGACCCAATTAGTTGAAATAATCAAGACTTTACTATGCCACGGATCAGTCTGTTGTCTGCCCTGCTTTGTGTTGGGAGAATTCTGGTAGTTTTAGAATGAACGAGGTCCTGTGTATAGTTTTTGTATTATACTACATTGTACTTTGCCATGTCATGAGAACCCTGCAGATTACAACGTTCGATCTTCGAACCCACCTGAGGAAATACCTTGTGAATCAATTCTTTAGAACATCGCAAACACATCGTTAGATGAATCTTTGTTAAAAATCACAGAGTTGGATGTTTTTGAAGAAAAAAAAAATAAAAGAAAAAATCGTCACAGAATTGTGTGAAACTTCTGTATTGAAATTCTTCTCAACAGTTTCCACATTAAAGTCACGAGGATATTTGCTGTCAGAATAGCTGACAAATCATAAGGCTACTTGTTGCTGTTGTTTCAGTTTGTTTATCACTACATTTATGGTTCCCATCGGCATAATACTGGCAACGTCTGCTTTGCATGAACTTCGGATCGTTTCATCCTGTGACCTGTTCGGAAAAAAACTACACCGACATCTTCCACCTGACAAGCGATACTATTGTGAGAATTGCATCATTTACTCTTTGATTTATATTTGTAAAAGGAACTTTGGTCTATGATACTGCTATAGGGCGAATGACGAGTGAAAGCCTGAAAATGCCAGAGCACTGTTCGCACTACGGAAAGACTTAGTGATATTACGTCGTGACGTAAAATTGTTGACCGCTTTTACTTCCTTATCTTCAGAAATGCTGTTGGAACCAGAAATCTGGTTTTAGTAGTTACTCATAGATAAATTATTGCCGAAGAGATAAAGTAATTTTTTTAAAAGTACGTACCAGAATTAAATACTAGGCTAGAGAGAGAAAGAGAGAGAGAGAAAGAGAGAGAGAGAGAGAGAGAGAGAGAGAGAGAGAGAGAGAGAGAGAGAGAGAGAGAGACGTGACTGTGACACATTTGTCTTCGTTACAAATATCAGTGCATAATAACCTGTGAGTTGCTCATAAACACAATGGGGCATTGTTAAATTAGATGAATAAG
>JAMPIV010013213.1:25000-171972 GCA_024509875.1 Oreohelix idahoensis
GCCAACTAGAAATGTAACTTAGCTGCCAAAACGCTGACGTGCTGATGCTGTCGTTTCCGTCAATTCATCTCCGTGGCGAGGGCACGTCTCCAGATTAGTTCAAGAGGTAACCTCTCCTTGTCAAGGCAGGTATCTTCACAACCCGAAGAACGTAGGTTTCAAGTGGACAGCGGCAAGTGCAATGGCTTGTACCTGTCTGAACATGTTCAAGTATACATACAACTTATTACAAATGATAGTAAATATATACATATGATGTCATCATCATCCACTCCCTGCTCCACTTGGAGTCTGGGATTACCTCTGCTTTTGGTTCCCGGTGAGAACTAGCACGAAGTAATCACCAGCGCTTTGCTGTGGTTGTTTATGAATATACCATTGTCCCATACTGAGGTTGCCAGCCTCGTAAAGACCTGTATATCCATCATCATCATCATGTGACATATTCTTTCCAGAACGTTGTCTCCATTACAGCTGCTCTGAACGCATCACGATTCTGGGCAAGTCGACCTGCATCAGCCAAAGACAAGTTCAGACTCTCTGTGATGTCCTGGGTCCACCGTCGTCTAGGTCGACCCCTTCCCCTTTTTCCAGGGACCATGCCTTCCATCACTGTTTTTTCCAGACTATTATGTCTTTTTATATGACCGAAAAATTCAGCTTCCTTATTGCGATGGTATTTAGGAGCCAATGTTCCTGTACGTTTAGTGAGTGCAGTACTTCTCTGTTGGTCTTTTTTTCTGTCCAGGGTATTCTCAACATCCTTCTGTAGCATTTCATTTCGAATGATGTAATCTTTTTTTGCAACTGTTTTATTGAGTGTCCAAGTCTCGCAGCCGTATGTTGCTACTGGGAATATACATGCTCTGATCAGTTGTAACTTTGTTTCTTTGCTTGTGCCTTGCCATAGGTTTTTCATCTGTATTAGCTTATGTGAAGCAATTGCAAGTCTTCTTTTAATTTCTACTGCACAGTCGCCAGAGCTGTTAATGATTGATCCTAAGTATTCGAATTCATTGACACTTTCCAGTTCTTCGTTATCAATTTCAATTTCTGGTTTGGTCTTTACTTTGTCTGTTGTCAATACTTTGGTCTTCTTGGTGTTTAGGTATAGATTCTGGGCCTCGCTGTGTTTTTTGGTGGACAGAAGTAATTGTTCAAGTCCATCAGCAAGTTCAAATATGTCAAATTCAAGGTATAAAATATATGTTACAACTCACCCCAATAACGTTTGGGAACTCTAGATTTCATGCTCAGTTGAATAGTCTTGGCAACTTCATGCAGATGCCTCGAACACGCGTCTGGGGTATTATTTATATTTTATAATCCCTCTCTGACTTGTGAGTAGATCATTTAGAAGTCCGGTTTCCGTATTAACATATAGAGTTTCCTTGCTGTAGTGTTCAAAGTTGCTTCAACACGTTCGATCCTATAAGGCCAGAATCCTTACTTCTGTTCTTTCTTGGCTTTAGTCCGAGCTGTCTACTTTGACAATTCTGGAATGCAGGGTCGTATGAATTTTCTGCGTGACTCATACGGTTGTGAAATTCAAACAGTCATATTGCCTATAAGTTGTTGTTATTTCCGTCGATAATCGGTAATGCTCAATATTATCACACTTTCAACTCACTTCTTTAAATGTCTCCCAAGATTGAGATTATCTGTACTTATTATCACAGGTAATTTTGGAGGTCTGGGTACATAGCTTATCAGACACTCCTGATCGCTTGCCTTAACGCTGGAGCGATACAAATCCGTTTTCCCGTCTAGACGGACGTGGTTTTGCAACTAAACCCGTATTTCAAGTTCATCTTACCTGGAGTCAATCTGGTTATTATCACGTTTAGTGATTCAATTAATCTTTCAGGAAGGTCAATTACGCCTTGACCTGACATGAATCGACGTGTAAATCATCTTTTAACTTCTAGGAAAATCTCCACATTTGGCACTTGGAATACAAAAATCCAAAAAAGATCTACTAGAAAGTTGCAGACTTCGACAAATGGTTCTCTGCTTGGACTAACACCTCCCAGACGGTTTTCTTAGACAGACAATCTGGCTTTCTTTCCATCGATCGGGCGAGACCACCTTTTGTCACCAATTGTGGTGAAGTACATTGATGCAACGATAAAATCATAAATTATATATATTAAAGTCAAAATAATAGCAGTAGAAATAGAATTAGTAAAGTTGTAACGCGTCTTCTTCCCTGCGCCAGAAAACGCATTGATTTAAGCAGGACAGAACATAGTGAGAAATCTTATCGCCGCGTTGGTAGTATTTGCCTTTAAAACGCGCCCGTCAAGGGTTAACGATAAAAATTTGAAAAATCTACTAGCGTAGTGGTTCCAGAAAAGATAGAAAGAATAAAACACACGAACGCATACGATTGAGAGAGCGGACACCTGCTGCCGGCTTGTCAAGTGTTAGAGGTTTGAATTAGCTACTTGGGCCAACAGTGCGAGACGATGCCGTTAGCTTGTGTCGAAAACGATGTCGCAAGTGTGAAAATTTAAAAATACCCCACTAGCCCAATACATTTCTAACCACAGACACTGTGGAAAAATATATATATACACACACGCATAATTACTTCCTATCAGGAAAAAGGAAGATCTGAGGCGATTTTTATAACATTCAAGTAGTGGAAACTTAGAAAAACAACGAACACCAAAATGGAAAATATATTGAATTCTTTATTACTAGGTTTATGATCATAAAAGTTGGCTAGTCTAAGAGCTGGTCTTGTCCTGATGGGTAATATGCTTTCGAACAAAAAAACCGACAGATAGAAATAAAGTTATGGACAAAAGACTGTATTTGTTCGTACAGACAGACCAACACATGATCGGTTTTACTTTCACTAAAGTTGACATTTTGACGCGTCCTTGAAAAAGGCAGGAAAAGGTTACATGTAGTCTGTTGTAGAAAGGGGCAGAAAAGGGAGAGAAAAATTATGGGATGGCTTAACACCAAATATATTTAGCAGTAGAAATCTAAGAATGAGAGAGGAAAAAAAACTTGGTAGTGTCCAAAAATCAAGTCTGTTTTTGCTTTTAATTTCAAATTTCAAAATTGTCGTTCGTTCATTGGCCAAAGCCTTTCATATTATTGAGAAAATTCAAAGGCTTGACGCCATTTGTAGAAGATAGTCCCTAGAGCAGGACGTTGTGTATTTCTGAAGAAAAGTGATTAGCCTTATTAAAGCAAATATATATGAAAGTATAGGCATCACAGTTCAGCCAGCAGTATATCTGGAATCTGCTATTCAACGTACCTGTGTTTTTTCCATTGAATTTCTGGTAAGACCGACATTATTCATATATCTTTTGTTTAAAAATGTGAGTGAGAGATGCTGCCATCACGAATGTAAGTAATCAGGTCCCAAGCTGATTTGTGCAGGGCCTGAAGGAGAATTAAGATAAAACACATTGCCAGTTTTGTAAATGCACATGTTTTGTGAAATAAAATGTTTTCTTAGGTGACCAGAGCTCACCTATCCCATTGTATGGTAGAAAAGAAAGATTAATAATGTTATTGCAGATGCAGTGCCGCCTTTGTAGGAGAGACATGTGAACAACACTGGCACACTGTGGAATGGATGTGCTGGATTGGTCCATTGGATATGACCCAGCTCTTTATTTCTTATGTATGCTCTTTTGTATATAAAACACAGTCTAAATAAGATATCAACCAGGAGACATTGTTTCATTATTACAGGGTTTTATATGGCACTAGTCCGGTGCCAGATGTCTATGGGAAAGCCGTTGAGGAGTTTTGGAGTCCAGTAGTGATAGGGGTCGCCAGTATCCCCCCTATTACATTTGGAGCAGTTGTCATTCGGCAGAAAGAATTCAGACAGTTCCAGTGGGCCAGATAAGTGAAATATCTGGTACCCTAACAGTACATCAGCTATAAGAGCAGCATACCCCTGTATTCAAGAAATAAAATGATTCCCTAGTGAAATTAACAGTGACAGTGTATTTTAAAGAGACTGGGAGTGATTATAAGAATCCCAAACAGCCATCCAGTGTTAGAAACCAGTAATAGACAGATTTTAGTAACACTATTAGTTTAATTTAACAGTATTTGTTTGGACACTTGTCCCTGTGGGTCTAAAATTTACATTTTGCATATATCTTGAATTCTTTTCATTTTTAAAGTCCTGACCAGAAGAATACTAGGTTCAGGACCAAAGAAATCATACAGAAAATTATTAATTGTACAAATATATCCCAGGTGTTATTTCCTTTAATCATAGCCTTTAATACTTGTTTGTGTAGAGGTGTATTATTGTTAAAGTACCATCACACCACACTTGCATATCCCTAGAAATTAGACGTAGCTATCATTCATACTAGTCAAGAATAAGTCTGCTTGAGGCCATAAGGTGGTAGCAGAAAGGTATCCTGATAACTCAACCCTAAATTTGTTAGAATCAGGGACCTTAACAGCTGGCCTCATTCAGTACAATAAGGAAACATATCAACTACATTTCATAACATCAAAACCCACCACGATACCAATGACCGTTTCTATCAAAGTTGGCTAGACTTAAGTGATAAAAGTATTATCCGCTGACCTGTCTACTTACTTACTTACTTAGTCGTTCCCCTTCTACCGTGAGGTGTAGAGGTTTGGAAGAGAGAGCGCCAGACTATCCTATCGGCTGTCTTCCTCCTGGCCTGGTTCCATTCTAGTCCTCGGTCCTTCAAAGATTGTCTAATGTTGTCCTCCCAGCGGACTCTGAGTCGTCCTCGGGGTCTGTATCCTTGGCTCTTTGTTTCCCATGCTTGTCGTGGTATCCAATCTTCTCCCATTCTGCAGACATGGCCAAACCATCCTAATTGGGACTGTTCTACTTGGGTCTGCAGGGGGTAGGATTTAAGGCATTGACGTATAGTCTGGTTGCGTACCATGTCTCTTCTTGTTACTTCAACCACCTTCCTCAGATACCTAATTTCTGAGGTTTGGATCTGGCTTTTATGGGTTGTAGTCATTGCCCATGACTCACGTACATATGTCAAGACTGGGACATAGGTGGAGCGGTATACAGCCATCTTCGTGTTCTTACCAACCTCTCTTTGTTTGCTGAGGAATCCTCGATTTATGGCCTGAAAAAGTCTCCCAGCAGCTGCTTTTCGAGTGGCCAACTCTTCTTTGATGCCTCCCTTTCGACCTATAATAGCTCCGAGGTATTTAAAGTGGTCGACCTGCTCCAGGACCTGTTTTCCTAGTTTAATCTGATGTCTTCTTTCTTCTCGTGATATCACCATGGATTTTGTTTTAGAGCTGCTTATGACCATCCCTCTCTTCTCCAGCTCTTTCTTCCAGACTTGCAGGTTGGATTGGAGATGTGCCTCTGATTTAGCTATCAGGGCAACATCATCAGCAAATGCCAGCTCCGAAATATAGACCTGTCTCATCTTCCAGTACCCCACTGAATACTTTCTTGTTCTCTCCTTACATGCCTTGATGACATCGTCCATAATGAGTATGAAGAGGTAAGGTGATAGGATATCATCTTGTCTTACACCAGTGGTGGTCCTGAACTCTTCTGACTTATGGTTTGCTGTCCTCACATAATTTCTGCAAGACTTGTAGAAGCTCTGTATAGCATGAATCAGAGGTGCTGGAATATTCTTCCTTGCCAAACAGTCCCAAAGTTTGCTCCAGGGGACCCTGTCAAACGCCTTTTCCAGATCTATGAAAACAAAGATGGATCTCACTCTTATACTCAAGGGCCTTTTCACTCAGCTGTCTGAGTGTGAAGATTAGGTCTTGAGTACTTCGGTTTGCTCGGAATCCGCACTGGACCTCATCCAATTGTGGCTCAGCTAGGCGTCGGAGTCTCTGCTTTAGGATTTTAGAGTAGATTTTGCCAGGGACACTGAGAAGGGATATGCCTCTATGGTTTCCACACTGTCGATTGTTACCCTTTTTGAAAATTGGTGTTATGATGGCAATCTCCCAATCCTTTGGTATGGTCTTGTTGCACCATGCTGCCTGTAGGAGCCTTAAGAGTAATAGGTCGCCTGATGCTCCCATGTACTTAACCATTTCTGGTGTTATACCATCATGCCCTGCTGCTTTGCCCATCTTGATTTTCTCCAGTGCTGCCTTCAGTTCTTCCATCTTTATGTCATCTTCATCACCATTTGTTTCATCTTCTGTGCTAGTGGTTATCATTTCTGATGCTTGACCTTGCTCACCATCAAGGAGTTCTGAGAAATATTCTTTCCATCTTTCCATTACTTCCTTCGGGGCAGTAAGCAATTTGCCTTGCTTGTCCTTTATAAATTTGAGAGGGCATTGTTTTTCCTTCCTCATGTTCTTTAGGGTCTTATAGAACAATTTCTGGTTTTCTTGTGCATCTTTTTCTAGCTTTTCTCCAAATTCTTCCCAGGACTTCTGTTTTGCTGCTAGCACTGTGTTCTTTGCTTCTGTTCTGAGTGTCACATATTCTCTATATTTTTCCATTTGTCCTGTTGTGTTTTTAGCTCCTAAGTATTGTTTCCATGCCATTTTCTTCTCTCTTATTTTCTCTTTGACTTCCTCTGTCCACCAAGGTGTCCTCTTTCTCTTGTTCCCAAGTCGGCTTCACCGCATGCTTCTGCAGCAGCTGTCTTTATGATATCCTTGAATTTAATCCAGAGGGTTTCCAAGTCATCAGGTCGTTCTTCTGTGTTGCTCACCGCTGCAGGAATAAGCCCCTGATATCTGGTCTTAATTTCTGGCTCTCTCAGCTTGTAGGTCCTAATGCTCATTTCTCCTGCTCGTTTACTTGGTTTCTTGCGTGATGTTGGGCAGTTTCTAGGCTGAGCAACTCTTTCAGTTGTTCGTTTGATTGTTAGCAGGTAGTGATCACTTCCAATCTCTGGCCCCCTCCAGACTCTTGCATCTCGGACATATTTGAATGAGCTCTGACCTGTCTAACAGCCTTATAATACTTCGATTCATATGGTGAAACGTAAACAGGTCTGGGAGTGACTAGGCAAAAATGTAGGTGCATAAAATATGCCAAATAATATGGCGATGAGTGAGCAAAATGAAGAAATAAATCGGTAATGTAGGAGAGAACGAAGAATGTAGAAGGACATACACAAATATTATCACTCACACACAAACATTATATTGCCTCTCAAACTTTCAGCTTATTTTTTTTTCTTTTCTTACTTATATGTCTCACACACATACGTACGCGCTCCTCCGCGTACATATGTAGTCAGTATCTATTTTTCCTTTTTTTTCTTCATTAATATTGATTCTTTCTCGTGAGTGTACATGTACGTAAATTTGAACTGACAGCAGAAAATTAAAACTCTTCCATTAAAGAAGAGAGCATCTCATCTGTTGTCCTGAGGTTGGGATAGCTGTCGACAAGATAACAACTAAAATAATTTTATGGCCAGTGCAGGCTTGCTGAGACAATTTATGGCTTTCAGTTTCCTAATTACTACCAGTAATTCACATCAACACATCCAGGAAAAAACGGATAGACTTAATAAGTTTAGCCAGCAGGTGGAATTGAACATCAATTTAAAGAAGTCAGAGGTCATTACGCTCAATATGAGCAACCCTGAGCCCATATCAGTAAGGAATCAGCAACTGGTACAAACTAGTGCCCCTTTATCATAAAAGAGTTACGCCAACTAAAATTTGGCCGCCATTTTTGGCTGTACCCGAATAGCAGGAAAATGGACCCAATCGCGATTTTCAGACCTAATATGCATTTTCGTTTAGGTTAACTAATAATTTGAAATAAAATTAGATGCAAATACAGTAGCACATATTTGTACTATTCTTTGTATTTCAACTAACCAAACAAAAATAAGAAAACTAGTTTAATTACCGTTTTATTAAATAGAAATCAGAGGCACATCTCCAATCCAACCTGCAAGTCTGGAAGGAAGAGCTGGAGAAGAGAGGGATGGTCATAAGCAGCTCTAAAACAAAATCCATGGTGATATCACGAGAAGAAAGAAAACATCAGATTAAGTTGGGAGAAACAGGGTCCTGGAGCAGGTCGACCACTTTAAATATCTCGGAGCTATTATAGACCGAAAGGGAGGCATCAAAGAAGAGTTGGCCACTCGAAAAAGCAGCGGCTGGGAGACTTTTTCAGGTCATAAATCGTGGATTCCTCAGCAAGAAAGAGGTTGGTAAGAAAACGAAGATGGCTGTATACCGCTCCACCTATGTCCCAGTCTTGACATATGGATGCGAGTCGTGGGCAATGACTACAACCCACAAAAGCCAGATCCAAACCTCAGAAATGAGGTATCTGAGGAAAGTGGTTGAAGTAACAAGAAGAGACATGGTCCGCAACCAGACGATCCGTCAAGGCCTAAAAAATCCCATCCGCTGCAGACCCAAATAGAACAGTCCCAACTAAGATGGTTTGGCCATGTCTGCAGAATGGGAGAAGATCGGCTACCACGACAAGCATGGGAAACAAAGAGCCAGGGATCCAGACCTCCAGGACGACCCAGAGTCCGCTGGGAGGACAACATTAGACAATCTTTGAAGGACCGAGGACTAGAATGGAACCAGGCCAGGAAGAAGACAGCTGATAGAATGGTCTGGCGCTCTCTCTTCCAAACCTCTACACCTCACGGTAGAAGGGGAACGACTAAGTAGTAAGTAAGTAGTTTATTAAATAGAATCAGTAGCGTGAATTTTTAACACATTCAATTTTAAATTCCGTTACAATTTCACTATTTAGCAACAAATATTCCGTACGAATTGCAACACTTCGCAAAACATACTACCTTATAAAATAATATAATAAAAATAATAAAAATTAATTACAATTTTATTATAGTTTTATATATATATATATATATATATATATATATATATATATATATATATATATATATATATATATATATATATATATATATATATATATATATATATATATATATATATATAAAGTTAGTTGCTTATCCTTTACAGGACGTGGCAATCAATACCAGCTTTTATTGGCTGTTTGTGATTTTTCTAGGCAATTTTTTTCATTCAGTAATTTGCCATTGCTTTCTGAACGGTACGGCGCTTATACCATTGTTAAAAATCCACACAAAGCGATCTGCTACCAAACCGCCTGCAGCAGGTTTCGAACCTGGTATATCTGGATTATGAAACTGCGTTCATATCCATTAGGCCACATACGCCTATATATATATATATATATATATATATATATATATATATATATATATATATATATATATATATATATATATATATATATATATATATATATATATATATATATATATATATATTTATTTATTTATTTATTTATTTATTTATTTATTTATTTATTTATTTATTTATTTATATTTATATTTATATTTATTTATTTATTTATGTATTTATTTATATTTATCCTTATATATTATATTTATAATATATTTATAAATCTAAATATATATAAATATAATCTTAAAAATATAGAAGAGGTGTTAAGAATAGACAGTCCTAAGGAACTGCATAATATAGTCAAACATTATTTACTACGAACAAATGTTAATATACAGTCCCTGGGAATGTGAAGGTCAAATGCTGTTCTTACAATGCTTATGACTTTTAATAGGCGAAAGTCAATTAAATATCTGTTAAAGTCAGTTATATAACTGTAACAACCAGGTCTTTACACCCCTCCATTTTAATATTATTCTTGTTCAGAGTTTCTTCTTTATTATTTTTTTTAAATTCTTTGTTTGTTTGTTTATTTATTTAACGTAAAAGCATAATTGTGATTGTCCCTATTTATAATGATTTGACGAATGTGATGCCACTTTCTCTTATCGGCAGTTGTTCATATTATTTTGAATTGAAAACAATATATATCCTAATTATAATCCATCAGAAGTTGAACGGGATATTTATTTCCATTAATTAAAAAAAAAAAAAGTCTTACTCCATGCTTATTGCTTATTCTCGCTATTAGCCCTGGTATTGTCCAGCCGAAAATGGCGTCTACGTTTTCGATTCTGACATAGTTGGCGTAACTCTCTATAGATCTAGGGGCACTAGTACAGACATACACCTTCACATACCTAGGATGCATAGTAACACCAGACGATGGGGCAGGCAAAGACATCAACATCAGAATGAATAAGGCAAGAACAGCCTTTTTTAGCCTAAACAACATCTGGAAGTCCTCTCAATACAGCACAAGCACAAAATTAAGATTATATCAGAGCTGTGTGCTTTCTGTGCTTCTCTATGGTGCGGAATGCTGGAGAGGTACAGAGAAGGAAATGTCGATATTGTCCTCTTTTCACACATGCCTAAGAAAAATTCTCCGAATCTTTTGGCCGAATACCATCACCAACCAAGATCTGCTTACTCGGAGCAAGCAAGAGGACATGCACACCATCATAGCTGGCAGACGCTGGAGCTGGGTTGGCCATGTCCTCAGAAGAGACCTCGATGTCATCACAAGATCAGCTATGCTTTGGACCCCTGAAGGAAAACGAAAGAGAGGCCGACCAAAAAAACAACCTGGCGGAGGACTGTGGGGGCTGAGATGCAAAGAATGAACCAGAGTTGGGGCACTGTACGAAGGATGGCCGCCGACCGAGCAAAGTGGAATCAATTTGTTGTTGCCCTACAAGACGCCACTAGGCGTGATGGCCACTGACTGCTTTGACAGTCGGCGGCTAAGGATCAAAGAAGAAGAAGAATTACTACCAGCCAAGCAAGTTAGATAGTTTAAAACATTTTCTCTGTTGGTGAAAACATTCAGTTATTTACCTCAATTCCTCAACACAGACAGCAGCAGTTAAGAAAGATGGTAGAAGGAATCATGAAACCAAATACTTGCTAACATATAGTAAAGAAATAAGTAATGGTCTTAATGCTTGCTGTGATAGAATTCCGAAATTGAAGACCTCAGGAAGAAAACTAGAGATAAGTCCATTCATCCGTCTGTCGTTTAGGAAAAAAAAAGGCGGGGGTGTGGACTGGACACATAAGAAAATGATCGCCTGTTAGAGAATAACACTGCAATAGATGAATCATCAAGGTTAACTCTTTGACTGCGGAATTATTTTCCACCCTGTGCCGTAATTTAAATTCGGGATAGACTAAAAACAACTCTCAGACCGTTGTTTTGGCACGGGTGTCATATCTGACCAACGCTCTGAGCGTTGTTCCGGAGTCAAAGAGTTAAGACTGTTTTAATTCAGCATCAAATGTAAGGCTAGCAGAGATGGACGTGTATATAACCAGTGAGCTACAGGAACTGTTAGCATTCACACTCTTCGACATATACTGAGCATCTATGGGTTTGCCTGGAGTGCAATGATGTCGATTCTGTTCAACAGTAACAATAAGAAAAGAAACGAAGTCTGGTAAAGCAGGCCTGATAGTGGTACGGAACCAGCAGGAACATAGACGAATGTAAGGGTGAGAAAAATATGGGAAAAGGCTGTGATAATGGATAAACATTCTAATGACAGGTGGTGACAGTAGTAGTAAGAATGTAAAAATAACCCCAAAGAAACTAATAGCATTGACTAATTGAGTGACTGTGGATATTATTCCATGAAAGAAAGATGGAAGGCGTACTAAGATTTAAACAAAATCTATAACACCATGTCTAGAAATAAATAAACAGTTTTCTAGATATTCTCAAAATATTTGGAAGACAGACACATTATTAAGTATATTTAAGACACATGACAAATTATATACCTAATGCACTATCACAGTAAATGGAACCGGTTTAAAACAAGTCGACAAATTCAAATATCTGGGCACATTAATAAAAACGGATGGAAGATGCATCTCAGAAGTGAAGAGCAGAATAGCTCAGTGAAAAGCAGCATTGTATAAAATGAAGAGTATTTTATGCTTCTTCTTTCTCGTTCGCCCTGAAAAGGACGGTGGTTGCGTTGTGTCTGTTTACTCCGTAGCTGTGATATCTGCACCTTTCGGTCGACACATCCGACTTCAGCACGGCATTTTTTGGGACCGGATTTCCCATTTTATGCAACAATTCTTTGTCATTGGAAGTAAGAAAGAGAGTTCTTCATTGTTATATACAACCAATCCTGACATATGGGAGTGAGTCATGGACAATTAGTAAACAAATAGGGAAGACACTAGAAGCAACAGAGATGTGGTTTTACAGAAGAATGTTTAAAAAATATCATGGACAGCTAAAAATTAAAAAAAACAGTAATGAGAATGCCCTGAAAGAGGCCAATGCGCAAATGAAACTTATTTCTCAAGTTAGAAAGAAGCAATTCACTTTTTTTTGTCATGTTATGAGAAAAGGAAAGTTGGAATATATCGTAACAACAGGTAAGATTGAAGGAAAAAGAGATAGAGGAAAACAAAGAGAACAAATCCTGGCAGTTTAACATCGTGGCATGGAAAGAAGTCAACAGCAGAATTGATAAATTGTATTGGAGACATGAAGTTGTGGAGAGACATGATCTCCTACGCAACTAGGCACGGTACTTGAAGAAGAATGTTAATAATTAATTTAGTAAACCTTACTTTAAAATGTAACTCAAAAAATGTTGACATCTTGCTTGTAAAGGAATACGGTGCAACGACATAGTGTAAGTATAAGCAGTGTGAAGGTATACGGTGTGAAGTTGTACGGTGTAAAGGTAAGCGATATAAGGGTATACGGTGTAAATGTAAGTGAACAAACGAGCGAACGAACTTTATGTTCAAAGGGTTAAAAATTGAGCAAGCAGGCCGTCTAACATTCTGCCCTTCCAATGTCACTTATCTTGCATTCTGTATCCTTCCATTTCCATGTGTTACTTTAAACATTAATTTAAAGGCATGCAACATTATAAAGGTAATATAACAGCATACATTTACAGTTTCCAATCATAATCAAAATTAAGTATGTTTTTGTTAAACAAACAAGAAAGTAGTAAAAAAAAACCGTACAAAACAAACGAGCAATTAATCAAACAAATCTAAAACATCCAT
The DNA here is from genome assembly GCA_024509875.1 of Oreohelix idahoensis. Lineage (NCBI taxonomy): Eukaryota > Metazoa > Mollusca > Gastropoda > Stylommatophora > Oreohelicidae > Oreohelix > Oreohelix idahoensis. The sequence goes on from JAMPIV010013213.1 coordinate 37,973, forward strand.
GCAGTAAATCCGACAATAATTCGAACATAATCAGATTTGTGTGACATAGAACTCATGAAATACTTAAACGTAACCATTATAGTTGGTAGACGGCGGAGTTGGCTTGGCCACGTCCTTAGAAGAGACCTCGATGCCATCACTAGAACAGCTATGCTATGAACCCCCGAAGGAAAACGAAAGAGAGGCGGAGACTGTGGAGGCCGAGGTGCAAAGAATGAACCCAGAGTTGGGGCACTGTTCGAAGGATGGTTGCAGACCGAACAAAGTTGAAGCAGTTTGTTGCTACCCAACAAGACGCCACCAGGCGTGATAGCAGCTGACTGCTTTGACATTCAGCGGCTAATGATCAAAGAAGAAGAAGAAATAATTGAACAGTCTGCCACTCGGGAGCCGCGCTGGTGAAATGGTTACCACATTGCGCTGGCGAACAGGTGTTCACGGTTCAAGCCCTGGCGTGGGCGTTTGAAAGAGTGTCATCGACCGGGATATTAACTGCATAACCTGAACGGCTCTTGACAGATAAACCCTCTGTGGATGGTGTGACGATATTCTCAATACAATATCTAAATTAAATAATATTATAGTGCATAAAGTCAAAAATAAGATAGAAAATAAAAATTGAGTCCAGCGTCTTCTTCCCCCACGCCAGCTAGTATGCGGGTTTTGATAAGCCTAATAGCTGAATGGAGGATACTGTCTTTTCCAAATTCGTCCTTGAGATTAAATGTAACACTTTTGCAAGTTCAAGTCGGATTGCCAAAACGACAGAGTGAAAGAATAAAAGAAAAGGAGGGGAGGGATGGAAAGACAGAACCTAGGGTACGCCGTCTTGCGTTGATTTCAAAAAAACCAACTCGCGCGACATAGCCTTGGGCGATTTTCAAATTACGATACTAAAACTAAAAAAATGTTCGTCAATTGGATCACGCAGACAACCTTAGCTCTTATAAAAAATGACGTAATTCTAACGTACTACGGACGATTCTCGTTTTTAGCTTGAAAATAGTTGTAAAAAGAAGTGAACAGGTGGTAGTTTCTAGATTTGAACGACTAACATAGAAAAAAATGTGGAATTATGAACCATAATACACAGGGCCATAAAAATTATATATTCGGATGCCTTATGATTTCCTGAGCAATAATATGGTGTTAGTTACACCCTAGTACAATAAATAACCAAGATATTGGCAATAATATTATGTATTGTAAGACGGACTGACGTAAAAAAATCATGCCTGCTTATATTTTTCATAGCATGTTTTGAAAAAAGCTTTTGGGGAAATAAGGATTAAAAGGTACCTGTAATCTGATTGGCTGTAGTTAAAAGGAAGGCGAGATAGGATTGGTTGACCTAAAACTAAAAATATATTTGCAGTAGTAAACATAGTAGTTTGGGAGTTTGTTTTTTTAAAGTTTGATTCAAAAATAAATGTGTGCATGGTCCCATTGGCCAATGCATTATATATTATCGGAAACGTAGACTGCTCGTTGCCATTTTGAGAAACATTTCTGTGGAACAAGGAGCGATGAGATCAGGCTTGTGCTTTTCAAACATATAGAAAGCAGTCTGGACAGAAGGCAGATCTAAAGTGTAACATAATTGTTTGCCAGTCATCGTTCGCTTGTGTATATTTCATTAAAATCTGTGGTAAGAATGATTTTATTAACATTTTATTTTTAAAATGTTTGAATGTGAGATACTAACATACGACTGTAAGTAAGTGGATCTATGGCAGACTTAGGCAGAGCCTAGGGATTGATCCATCATACGATAGACGATCAGAGAGGTGTAGAACTACAAGATTATGAATGATTGTCATCAAGGAGCATAACACCTATCCTATTGTATGGAAAAAGATTACTGCTGGAATTGCAGAGGCGTTGTAACCATTAGGGGAGAGGAATACTTGTATACTTTGTCACATCAAAACATAATGGTGAAATAGGTTGTCATAAAGAGCTGAACCTATTTGTTTGTTTATACTGTGCCTGCAATTAATTGTGGAATATTATTGTATACTTGTTATAAAGAAGGATGCATAACCTTCTTATTTCAGGGTTTTTTGGTACTGACATTAACGTAGTACCAAGCTCGTGGGAACTGTTCGATTCCTGACAATGTTTGCATATTTCGGGCACATGCTGGATGCCATTGCCTTTCAAGAAGTGTAACAGATTGTCCAGCGAGCATTTGAAAAGATCTACCGATGTTATCCTTCGAAGAGAAGTGCCTGTTCGGCACCAGGAAGCTCAACCTCTAGTTTTAAAATAAAGACTGTGAATATTGAATAAACAATTCCACAAGTGTCAAACGAAAAGAAAATAAACAATAGGGTGTAATGTTAACCAACAACCTACCATTATATAACAGTATTAACCTAAGTTAGAAAACTACATCTACACACTTATATTATAATAACATTTGTATTATGGACAGAAGATCCATTGTGTTATTTAATTGATGTAAATAATTCTTGTGATTTCACTTTTGATTATCAGTCCTGATTCACAATAAACTAGAACCAGGACAATAAATTGTAAAAAAATTAACGTTTACCCAAAATTCAAACACTGACTTACTAAAGATAGTCTTTTAAAGTGTAGTTTGTATGTGGTTGTCGTAGTACTGTTGTGTGGTGTTGGATAATAAAATAATTGTTTATATGTTTAGTTAGTTAATGCAACATTACACTACATATTCATAACGATAGACACCAAACGTAGTCATCATACATTCTAGTCAAAGAATAATTCTGAATGAGATCATAGAGGTGGCAGCAGAAAGGTACCCTGTAAACTTACCATAATATTTGTTATATTCAGGGACCTTCACAGCTGACCTCATTCAGTACACTAAGAGTACATTACAACATTTCTTAACATCAAATCCACCACATATGTTGGGGGCTCGTCCGGGATTTTTAAATACCTGTAAAATAAAACTAAAAGTATTCTTTGTGGAATTTAAATAGTGGTTGAGCTATCAGTGCCTGTGGTTGTTGTTAGTAATAATTTGAAATTGTTAGTCATAATTAGAAATTTGTCTAGTTAGAAATTTTAAAGGTTTGCATAGTACAGAATGGCTGATCTGGCAAAGTTTCAATCTGCTGCTGTGCAGACTGCTAAATAAATGGGCATGGATGGGCAAGAGCTGGTCCAGTATGTAACCTCAGAATGTGACAAATTTATTGAACGAGATAGGGAAGACAGGAAATTACAAGCTGAAAGAAAGTTAGAGGCTGAAAAAGAAATTAAGAGGTTGCAGATTGAGGCTGACAAAGAGGCTAGGGCATTGGAGGCGGATAGGGAGGCGGAGATTAAAAGGCTCCAATTAGAAGAAAAAAAGGCCGAAAGAGAAGCAGAAGAAAAAAAGATTAGCTGCAGAAAGAGAAGAAAAGAGATTAGCTACAGAAAGAGAAGAAAAAAGATTAGCTGCAGAAAGAGAAAAAAAAAGGCTGAAAGGGAAGCAGAAGATAGGAGATTGCAGAAGGAGCACGAGTTACGACTAAGGGAGTTGGAATTACAAGGCCATGTTCCTGAAAATGGTGCCAGTCCCTTTACCTCCGATGCCGCCGCTAGTCAAGGAGCCTCAACCTCAGCTATGGGTTTTCATTTAGACCATTTCGTTGAGAAAGACGATGACATAGAAAGTTTTCTGGGTAGGTTTGAACTTTTGGCTACCACATATGGGTTAGAGAGAGAAAGGTGGAGCCTAAAGTTATCCCAGGGTCTTAGGGGAACAGCTTATGAAGTTTTTGCCAAAATGAGCAGGGATGATCAAGATAATTATGACATGTTAAAGCAGGCTCTTTTACTAAGATATGAAAAGAATTAAGAATTTTACAGAAAAAAATTTAGAAATGCCAAGCTACTGTCGGGTGAGACCTATCACCAGTTCTCTGCACGTTTAGAGACCTACTTGGAGAAATGGACTGCTCTGGGGAAAACCCAAGATCTTAAAGAAATGATCCTTATTGAGCGATTGAGAGAGTCCATGGCTCCAGACTTGAGAAAGTTTCTCATGGAACAAGGTGCAGAGAGGCTGGGTGAGTTACTCAATGTCGCTGAGAGGTATCAGACAGCCCAAGCGGAGGTAGCTGGCACAAAAAAGAAATAGGTAGACAATTATAAGGCTCCACAAAACTCTAACAGATTTGACAACAAAGATCAGGGAAACAAAGGTAAGCAACATTTTGATAGGCCACGTAATGATTATAGACATAAAAACCCACAATTCAATGACAGAAAATATGAGGAAAGAAAAACCTTTTCATAAAGGTAGAATTATATTGTAGATGGGTGTAAGATGGACAACCATAACACCGAAAAGTGTACTTAGGAAACCTCCTTCCTTCGCTACAATGAAAACGGGGAGAAATGGGGAGTAAAGGGGCCAACCCTACTAAACAGCAGGAACCATACCACCCCCCCAGTGTGTGAAGATGTCATCTGTAATGGAGTCACCATAAGGTGCTTGTATGATACTGGATTGGATTTTGATTCAGTTGTGAGTTCTCACCTGGTGCAAGCAGATCAATACACCACAGAAACAGTGAGATCCAAGCTGCAGCCAATGACGTAGCGACCATGACACTTCCCATCGCCAGGATAAATGTCAAAACGCAATATGTGGAAGGAATCATCAAGGCAGTGATAAATAAACCAATCTACCCTCTGATATTGGGGTGTAGATATGTCTTCTTGGGGAATCCCAAGAAACCTGTGATCATGGCAACAGTGCAGACCAGATCACAGTCCAAAAAGGAGGAGGAAAATCCTGTAAATACCCATCCAGATGAGATGAGGAAGGCGCAGGCTGAGGACAAGAATCTCAAGCCTTGTTTTAAGAAATTGCCCAAATGTCACACACCTCCAAGCAAGGGAGATTATTATATAAAGAATAAATTGTTATATAGGAAGGCCGGAAATGGTTCAAATGGTCACGGAAAACTGGTACTTCCCAAGATGTTTAGGGCAGACGTAATACGGAGTTTACATGTTGGGAAAGATGGGGACCACGAGAAAGTAGGTACCATCTGCCAAAAGGTTTCTCAAAAATATTATTGGCCAGATGTAAAGATAGTTATTGAGAATTTTGTAGAAGCCTGCGGCATATTTCATGTGGGAACACCCACACGTGGGAAAATGGATCAGGACCTAGACATGCCACGGGGCAAACTTAGGCCCGGAAAGAAAAATAAATTTAATAATGTAGACAAAGTGGAATGGGAACCCCCTTTTCACACACAGTCTTCACTTGAATGTATTAAAATGGCAACTCTGTGTAGAGTACAAAAAGGGATTTTACCCCAGAATAAGTCGACAATCCCTCGGTCGGAATTATGTGAACTGGGTGAAGATAAAAGAGAGGTAAGACCTCTCACAATGAACTTAAAGTGGGGAGAAAACCCCAGGAAGAAAAGAATTGGTAGTGGTAGATTCTTATGTGATGATAGAAGGGAAAACGTCCTCACTATAAGGCTTCCAATGTTATGAAAAAGATGTCGGAAAAATGTAAGGTCCATTAGTACCTTATTAAGGACGTGGACTGATGATAAGGCAGAAGAAAATATAACCTCATCATATCAATATGTGAACGAGCTGACCACTCGTCTTAAACTGGCTGGAAATTTGCCAATGATAATTTGAGACAAGCTAGAAAAAAGCATGCTGCCTATTATAATAAGAAAGCGACGGATAGAGATTTAGCTGCGGGAGAGAAGGTGCTCCTTCTATTACCCGGTAGTAGTAACAAGTTGCAAATTGGATGGCAAGGTCCATATACCGTTCTAGAGAAGGTGTCTAAAACAAATTATAAGATAGATAAGAAGGTGAAAGAAGACAATCTATCATGTCAATCTCCTGAAAGAGAAATGCCAAGTTACTGTCAATCTGGAAAGAGAAAATCAGGACGAGACACACTTACTAACCTTGTCTATCGCAACGGGAATGAAAAACAAACCACTCACCTCTCATGAATATCCCCTCCATTCCTGTGAGACAGCCGCACAGGTAAAAATCAGTAACCACTTAACGAAAAATCAGAGGGAGAGAGTTCAAAAGGTTCTGACTGATCATACAGATGTGTTAACGGACAAACCGGGGCATACGAATTTGTTGGAATATAATATGAAACTTGTAGACCCAACACCAATCTGTATGAGAGCCTATACAATCCCGTTTGCAAAGGAAACAGCTTTGAAGGAGGAGTCACCAGGCATAATGATTTAAATTTATCTATGTGTATTTCGAATTATGAACAGACATCAGGTAGTCTGTTCTAAAGTGGGAAGATATGTGACGATATTCTCAATACAATATCTAAATTAAATAATATTATAGTGCATAAAGTCAAAAATAAGATAGAAAATAAAAATTGAGTCCAGCGTCTTCTTCACCCACGCCAGTTAGTATGCGGGTTTTGATAAGCCTAATAGCTGAATGGAGGATACTGTCTTTTCCAAATTCGTCCTTGAGATTAAATGTAACACTTTTACAAGTTCAAGTCGGATTGCCAAAACGACAGAGTGAAAGAATAAAAGAAAAGGAGGGGAGGGATGGAAAGACAGAACCTAGGGTACGCCGTCTTGCGTTGATTTCAAAAAACCAACTCGCGCGACATAGCCTTGGGCGATTTTCAAATTACGATACTAAAACTAAAAAATGTTCGTCAATTGGATCACGCAGACAACCTTAGCTCTTATAAAAAATGACGTAATTCTAACGTACTACGGATGATTCTCGTTTTTAGCTTGAAAATAGTTGTAAAAAGAAGTGAACAGGTGGTAGTTTCTAGATTTTATCGACTAACATAGAAAAAAATATGGAATTATGAACCATAATACATAGGGCCATTAAAATTATATATTCGGATGCCTTATGATTTCCTGAGCAATAATATGGTGTTACTTACACCCAAGTACAATAAATAACCAAGATATTGGCAATAATTTTATGTATTGTAAGACGGACTGACGGGAAAAAAATCATGCCTGCTTAATTTTTTCATAGCATGTTTTGAAAAAAGCTTTTGGGTAAATAAGGACTAAAAGGTACCTGTAATCTGATTGGCTGTAGTTTAAAGGAAGGCGAGATAGGATTGGTTGACCTGAAACTAAAAATATATTTGCAGTAGTAAACATAGTAGTTTGGGAGTTTGTTTTTTTAAAGTTTGATTCAAAAATAAATGTGTGCATGGTCCCATTGGCCAATGCATTATATATTATCGGAAACGTAGACTGCTCGTTGCCATTTTGAGAAAAATTTCTGTGGAACAAGGAGCGATGAGATCAGGCTTGTGCTTTTCAAACATATAGAAAGCAGTCTGGACAGAAGGCAGATCTAAAGTGTGCCATAATTGTTTGCCAGTCATCGTTCGCTTGTGTATATTTCATTGAAATCTGTGGTAAGAATGATTTTATTAACATTGTATTTTAAAAAAGTTTGAATGTGAGATACTAACATACGACTGTAAGTAAGTGGATCTATGGCAGACTTAGGCAGAGCCTAAGGATTGATCCATCATAAGATAGACGATCAGAGAGGTGTAGAACTACAAGATTATATATGATTGTCATCAAGGAGCATAACACCTATCCTATTGTATGGAAAAAGATTACTGCTGGAATTGCAGAGACGTTGTAACCATTAGGGGAGAGGAATACTGGTATACTTTGTCACATCAAAACATAATGTTGAAATAGGATGTCATAAAGAGCTGACCCTATTTGTTTGTTTGTACTGTGCCTGTAATTATTTGTGGAATATTATTGTATACAACTCCGCCTATGCCGGTCCCAAGCCCGGATGAAAAAGGAGGAGGGCGGCCTGCATGGAGGCCGTAAGGAGGCAGCCCCTCCACCATGCAAAGGCACAACAGGCCAATCACCTGTTTGCTTTAAACATTGATTACACGAAATACAAGAGAAAAAACCGGACTGATTCTAAAGGCGACGAAAAGGAACGAACTACGGACTACGACTTATGGAACGTGGAACACAAGAAGTATAAATGTCAAGGAAGAGGAGCTGGTGGAAGAGATGAGGAAAGCAAAACTAGAAATCCTTTCTATAACGGAAACAAAGAAAAAAGGACAAGGAGTCATGGATCTCGATGGCAACACGCTGCTCTACAGTGGTGTACCCATATCTGAAAGAGCTAAAGGGGGCGTGGGTTGCATTGTGGCCCAAAATCAAAAAGATAGTATCAAGGGATGGAACTTTGTCTCGGAGCGCATTATGGTTGTAAAACTAAAAGAAGGAGAAACCATAGTCAACCTGGTCATAGTGTATGGGCCAAATGAGGATGAGAGAGCAGAGGTCAAGGAGGAATTCTTCGAGCTGCTTCAAAGGACAGTGGATGACTGCCTAGATGAAGTTATCATGCTCGGAGATTTTAATGCCGGAGTTGGAAATGACCATGCAAGATGGGGTGGAGTTATCGGAAGATATGGAGAAGATACTCTCAATGACAATGGAAAGCAACTCCTTAGATTCTGCAGTGAGCAGAATCTGATCATTACAAACACAAAGTTCCCCCATAAGCGCGTACATGCATACACTAGATGTGAACCAACAAAGAATGAGAAGTCAATGATCGACTATGCCATTGTTCGTAGAAGCTCATTCAAATATGTAAGAGATGCAAGAGTCTGGAGGGGGCCAGAGATTGGAAGTGATCACTACCTGCTAACAATCAAACGAACAACTGAAAGAGTTGCTCAGCCTAGAAACTGCCCAACACCACTCAAGAAACCAAGTAAACGAGCAGGAGAAATGAGCATTAGGACCTACAAGCTGAGAGAGCCAGAAATTAAGACCAGATATCAGGGGCTTATTGCTGCAGCGGTGAGCAACACAGAAGAACGACCTGATGACTTGGAAACCCTCTGGATTAAATTCAAGGATATCATAAAGACAGCTGCTGCAGAAGCATGCGGTGAAGTCCGACTTGGGAACCAGAGAAAGAAGACACCTTGGTGGACAGAGGAAGTCAAAGAGAAAATAAGAGAGAAGAAAATGGCATGGAAACAATACTTAGGAGCTAAAAACACAACAGGACAAATGGAAAAGTATAGAGAATATGTGACACTCAGAACAGAAGCAAAGAACAAAGTGCTAGCAGCAAAACAGAAGTCCTGGGAAGAATTTGGAGAAAAGCTAGAAAAAGATGCACAAGAAAACCAGAAATTGTTCTATAAGACCCTAAAGAACATGAAGAAGGAAAAACAATGCCCTCTCAAATTTATAAAGGACAAGCAAGGCAAATTGCTCACTGCCCCAAACGAAGTAATGGAAAGATGGAAAGAATATTTCTCAGAACTCCTTGATGGTGAGCAAGGTCAAGCATCAGAAACGATAACCACAAGCACAGAAGATGAAACAAATGATGATGAAGATGACATAAAGATGGAAGAACTGAAGGCAGCACTGGAGAAAATCAAGATGGGCAAAGCAGCAGGGCATGATGGTATAACACCAGAAATGGTTAAGTACATGGGAGCATCAGGCGACCTATTACTCTTAAGGGTCATACAGGCAGCATGGTGCAACAAGACCATACCAAAGGATTGGGAGATTGCCATCATAACACCAATTTTCAAAAAGGGTGACAATCGACAGCGTGGAAACCATAGAGGCATATCCCTTCTCAGTGTCCCTGGTAAAATCTACTCTAGAATCCTAGAGCAGAGACTCCGACGCCTAGATGAGCCACAATTGGATGAGGTCCAGTGCGGATTCCGAGCAAACCGAAGTACTCAAGACCTAATCTTCACACTCAGACAGCTGAGTGAAAAGGCCATTGAGTATAAGAGTGAGATCCATCTTTGTTTCATAGATCTGGAAAAGGCGTTTGACTAGGTCCCCTGGAGCAAACTTTGGGACTGTTTGGCAAGGAAGAATATTCCAGCACCTCTGATTCATGCTATACAGAGCTTCTACAAGTCTTGCAGAAATTATGTGAGGACAGCAAACCATAAGTCAGAAGAGTTCAGGACCACCACTGGTGTAAGACAAGGTGATATCCTATCACCTTACCTCTTCTTACTCCTTATGGACGATGTCATCAAGGCATGTAGGGAGAGAACAAGAAAGTATTCAGTGGGATACTGGAAGATGAGACAGGTCTATATTTCGGAGCTGGCATTTGCTGATGATGTTGCCCTGATTGCTAAATCAGAGGCACATCTCCAATCCAACCTGCAAGTCTGGAAGGAAGAGCTGGAGAAGAGAGGGATGGTCATAAGCAGCTCTAAAACAAAATCCATGGTGATATCACGAGAAGAAAGAAGACATCAGATTAAGCTGGGAGAACAGGTCCTGGAGCACGTCGACCACTTTAAATACCTCGGAGCTATTATAGACCGAAAGGGAGGCATCAAAGAAGAGTTGGCCACTCGAAAAGCAGCAGCTGGGAGACTTTTTCAGGCCATAAATCGAGGATTCCTCAGCAAGAGAGAGGTTGGTAAGAAAACGAAGATGGCTGTATACCGCTCCACCTATGTCCCAGTCTTGACATGTGGATGCGAGTCATGGGCAATGACTACAACCCATAAAAGCCAGATCCAAACCTCAGAAATGAGGTATCTGAGGAAGGTGGTTGAAGTAACAAGAAGAGACATGGTACGCAACCAGACGATACGTCAAGGCCTTATATCCTACCCCCTGCAGACCCAAGTAGAACAGTCCCAATTAAGATGGTTTGGCCATGTCTGCAGAATGGGAGAAGATCGGATACCACGACAAGCATGGGAAACAAAGAGCCAAGGATCCGGACCCCGAGAACGACCCAGAGTCCGCTGGGAGGACAACATTAGACAATCTCTGAAGGACCGAGGACTAGAATGGAACCAGGCCAGGAGGGAGACAGCCGATAGGATAGTCTGGCGCTCTCTCTTCCAAACCTCTACACCTCATGGTAGAAGGGGAACGACTAAGTAAGTATATTATTGTATACTTGTTATAAAGAAGGATGCATAACCTTCTTATTTCAGGTTTTTTTTTTTTTTACTGACATTAACGTAGTACCAAGCTCGTGGGAACTGTTCGATTCCTGACACTGTTTGCATATTTCGGGCACATGCTGGATGCCATTGCCTTTCAAGAAGTGTAACAGATTGTCCAGCGAGCATATGAAAAGATCTACCGGTGTTATCCTTCGAAGATAAGTGCCTGTTCGGCACCAGGAAGCTCAACCTCTAGTTTAAAAAAAAAGACTGTGAATATTGAATAAACAATTCCACAAGTGTCAAACGAAAAGAAAATAAACAATAGGGTGTGATGTTAACCAACAACCTACCATTATATAACAGTATTAACCTAAGTTAGAAAACTACATCTACACACTTATATTATAATAACATTTGTATTATGGACAGAAGATCCAATGTGTTATTTAATTGATGTAAATAATTCTTGTGATTTCACTTTTGATTATCAGTCCTGATTCAAAATAAACTAGAACCAGGACAATAAATTGTAAAAAACATTAACGTTTACCCAAAATTCAACCACTGACTTACTAAAGATAGTCTTTTAAAGTGAAGTTTGTATGTGATTGTCGTAGTACTGTTGTGTGGTGTTGGATAATAAAATAATTGTTTATATGTTTAGTTGGTTAATGCAACATTACACTACATATTCATAACCCTAGACACCAAACGTAGTCATCATACATTCTAGTCAAAGAATAATTCTGAATGAGATCATAGAGGTGGTAGCAGAAAGGTACCCTGTAAACTTACCATAATATTTGTTATATTCAGGGACCTTCACAGCTGACCTCATTCAGTACACTAAGAGTACATTACAACATTTCTTAACATCAAATCCACCACAGATGGGAAGGAGCGAAGCTCCTGACAAGGTTGGAAGGGAAGTCCACAGTCTCCCCAGCATCGCAATGACATGTCATTGAGCCGAAGGGCTGAAAGCCCAAGTGCCGCTGGTTATGAAAAAAAAAGGAAGAAAAAACAGTCTGCCACTGAATGAGTTGGGAAAGTCGACGGTGTAAAGATATACAGTGTAAAGAAATATTGAGTAAAGGTATGCAATGTAAAGGTATACCGTTTGAAGGTGTACAATGTAAAGGTATACAGTTAAAAGGTATCAGGTGTAAAAGTATACGAACAGATCTCCTATTTAATGCGCCCTTATCGAAACTAATTAAAACTCGCTGTTAAACAATGTTTATGTATTGCTCATTTTTCAAACCTTCTAAATTTTCGAACGAAACAAATAATTGATTAATCAATATTTATAAACTGCACTCTCATTTACTAACGCTAATTAGTTTGAATTTTGCTACACTGTAACTGTCGTTTCAACGGAAAAAAAGCCTTTTCATTATGCTGCATTATGTTTTCCTCAAACATTTTGGGGGGGGGGAGGAGATAATTTATAAAACGTAAACATAAAAAAGAAGAATCAGCTCCCATATCGCCTGAGAGCTTAGCCAATAGCTGTTCACGGAATGATGTATACTGGACAAATTGTTTGGAAAATGAGCAATACATAAACATTGTTTAACAGCTAGTTTTAATTAGTTTCGATAAAGGTATATATAGCTCGAAACTGGGGAAATAGGCACAGCTTTGGAGAAAGACCCAGTGGTTTGGAAACCTTTTTTTATAGTTCGTGAAGGTTTTACTGTTCCTTGGCAAACAATCTAATAAAGGGGAAACAACACCCACTGAAAATATGTGGTGTTTAATTATCGTTCTTTCTCTTGTGGGAACTTGTTCTGGCACTGTACCCCATGTGGACGGTAAGTGGTAATCATTATAGTAGTCTCATTGCAGTATTAGTCGAAGGCAGTAACTGGTGATAGAAAATTAATATTAAGCTCTATCACGGTTTCTTAACATGGGATCTCTGGACCCCTTGGGGTTCTGTGAATGGACCTGTAGTCTAGTCCCTGACCATAAGACCCGTAGGAATGTTGAGGTGGACGAGTTTTCTCTTCAGATCCTGTTAGGGCATGCCTAAAGGAAGGGTAAAATCTTGGGTAGACATCTAGGAACCTGGGCATACGTTTTATAGGACGCCATTTTGTTTTTGGCATGTACGTGCATTGGGTAGTATTGAATTTCGTAATTTTCTGTTCTTGTCAGTATACCTATTCCAAATCTGACATTTTTTTGTTTGGATTTCTTATACAATTACCAATAAGACTATTTTGACAGTAATAAAACAAGTTTATGAAAATTTAACCATTTTTATACTTTATCTAGGGATTTCTTCAAAAGGTTCTTTATTGATTTGTATGTGGAAATTTGGATAATTAAGCATATGAAAATTAATTTATCAAAAGATCTTTATTTAAATCTTTTTTTAAAAATCAAATTCATTGGTGTTATATCTTGTAAGAGCAAGCAGCTGATTACTTTATTCAACAAAGCTGGATTGTCAGTCAGTTGCAATAGAATTATGGAATCTCGTCGCCACCTTGCACAATACACAATGAAGGCATGTTCGGTGAACTATGCTCTTTCAAGTCATATTATCAGAAGCAGCTTCACTTTAGGTGCTATGGATAATTTTGACCATGAAGCGGTAAGTCTTTCAGGTATGCGGGGAACCCATGATACTGTAATGGTCTTATTTCAGGAAGCTTCGAGCGTAATTCTCAGTAAGCCAAAGCTGTCAACAATAGTTCATAATAAACTTGGGAAACAGTCTGTTGCTCTACTTCCATGTCAGCAGGTTAGAAATTATTGCAAGCCATCAACACATGTGAACAATCCACCAGATTTTAAAATCATTGAAGAGGCTAATATTGTACCATGTGATGAGATCAAGAAGGAAGAGACAGTGATAAGTATGTTGCAAGCTGTTGGAGGGTTAACAAACCAGAGTACATTGACATGGTCTGGCATTCATGCTATCATCTCAAAAGCTAATGTTGCGGTACAACATGTCGGTTTTCTCTCAATACTGCCTTACCCAGTGACAGCATACGATACTGTATATTCATGCATGAAGAATTTCCAAAGCTTGCTTTTACATCTCGATCAAAAAGCACTAGCAGTTGCATGTGATGAAGGCGTTTTCTATATTGCCGCAGAAATTCAGTTGGTTACAAATGAATTCTCAGACCTTGTGCTGAAAAAACATAAACGGCATCAGGTTAGAAAACATCGTCATTGAAAACTATGTGTTTGGTCCGAAAATAGCAGAGAGTGTCCTTAAAGGTAGCAATTACGTAAGGTCAGCGAAAGGAATGTTTATGCTAGCAGAAGTGGTAGAGAGGCTTAAATTGAAAGCATTTTTGAGTACAATTGAGGATGATGCTGGATTAACTACACAAGTTGGTGATTTGCTCAATGCTATGCAACACTCAGCAACAGAAGACGCACATCTCAAGTTCCAAGAGCTGATCACAACATCAGAAGAAACATTGAAATCGTTGGATGTTTTCACACAGGAACACGCTAAGAAATCTGAGCAGTGTAAATATCTGGAGGGATTCTTGCATCTGATAAGTCTTTTAAAGAACCTCATAAGAGCGGACAGGGAGGGGAACTGGAACCTCTACCTGCAAACAGTGAAGGATGTCTTTCCCATTTTCCACATTTTTGATAGAGTCAACTATATGAGATGGGGGTTCACTGTTCTTCGATCAAATGCTGAATCTTGAGACTCATCGTTCTGAGATATATGACCGGTTCAAAAAAGGTCATTTTGTTGTTCGAAGAACAAATGGAAAGTTTAATGCTGTGGGTGTCGACATGGCTCTCGAACAAACAATAAACAGCTCTCAGAAGTTAGCCTGGTGGACCATTGGCCAAACAAAAAGGAAGGAATACATTGCTGAATGGGACCTTGCTTACCATAAAGTCCTCCTCATAAGAAAAACATTTCAAGAGCTGCTGAACATTACACCAGTTGATTATGAGCTGATAATGCATCATGAGTTAACAGGAAGCCTCAGAAATATAATGGAAGCCAACATTCAACAGATGCTCCAGTATGTTGAAAGCAGAGAAAACCCATACCTTGGAAAAGGTGGAGTTAGGCTTCACAACATTTTAACCAATGTATTTGTTCCAGCATTGAATCCCAAGAAGATATTCAAATTTTTTACGACAGCACAAGTAGTTTTCTTCATGTTCCGAGAGGAAAGGTTTATAATCCGCCCAAAACCACTATCGGCACCTATTCACCAGCAAAAACTTCCCACTTTTCTAAGTGTAGCACAACCAGACATGAAGACAAAAAAGCAAACTGTGAAAAATGCCATCAAAGATCATCTGCAGGTTCAGAGAAAAGTTGATATTGCCAAGGAGAGAGGAATGACAATGGCTGAGATTCTTACCCATGATTTTTCACCGCCATCCTTATTAGATGAGAATGGTGCTACTACTAAACCCATGAAGTTTCAACGCTTGTCTGAGTTGACAAAAAATTCGATACCACAGACAGAGATTTCCAAAAAGAGCATACCCTGAACACCAGTGTTGTTATTGATGTCATGAATCAGTTGCGAATGTTGCCAGTTAAGGGAAACGACACATTTGAAGACCTTTTTGCAATCCTTGAAAGTACTGTGAATAATGCCTGCAAATTCAGTAGTGGTGACTATGTTTTTGACAGCTACCCTCAATCATCAATCAAAAATGCTGAGAGAGAAAGAAAGTCTTCTGTGCAACCACTACCGTTGACTTCCATTGCTACCACTACGAAGCTTCCTGTGCAGATGGCAAGATTTTGGGCGTCAGTTGACAACAGAAGTTGGATTCGAGATGCCCTGAGCGAGTTTCTGAAGACGGTATACATTAATCAACAATGGGAAACTATCCTTAGCGGCGTGTTGCTTGAAAGTGGACCTACTTCAGCGTTAGCAATAAAAGATGGAAGCTTCACAAAAATCAAGGATACTCTTCAAGTGACTTGAGGAGGCTGACTTACGTATTATTCCTCACGTTTTCCACGCCGTTAAACAAGGGTTGCAGCGTGTCGTTGTGCTTTCAAACGACACAGATGTTTTTGTGATACTCATTCATTTCTACAAGTTTCTTAATGAAAATGGACTCTCTGAACTATGGATGAGAAAGTCGGCATTACAAATCATACCAATCCATACTCTTGTAGACAAGATAGGTGCTACCACAGACTTGTGGCTACATATTTTCTTACAGGATCTGATGTGACCAGTAAGATAGGCACCAAAGTGTCATCGCTCAAGGCAGAAATGTATCTACACAAATTTGGTCGGCATCTTCCTCTAAGTACTCAATCATTTAAGCTTGCCGAGGAATACTTGGTGAAGGTTCAAAAGCCAGGCTCTGTGCAAGACATGTGCAAGACATTTGACGCACTTCGATTTGAAATGATGATCCAAGCTAGTCTTCAAAACTTACAAGGCCTACCTTGCACAAGCTCTTAATTGCGAAGTCACCTGAAAAGATCATTTTACATGATATACTCATGCTCTACATTGTTGATCATGGCCCCAACGGATTTTGGATGGACAATCAGTGCTGATGACTCATCACTTACGCCAGACCCTTGCATTAGTGAGCTACCTGAAGATGTGATTCTTACCTGTACTTGCAAGAGCAGTCATACAAACGATGCCGGCGCCGCAAAAACATTGTGTCTTGTGCGTCCTTTTGCAAATGCCAAATGTCTTGTGATATCCAGGAACATGTATAAAGTACTGAAAATGACCATTTAACTCTATGTATAGTTATTCTCTGTTTATAGTTATAGTGATTCTCTTTCTTTTAATGTATCGGAATTTAATGTTCATACTTCATGTATTCCCATCTTTTATGCCTTTTTCCCCTTGAGTACTCACAGTCAAAGGTCGAAGAGGAGTAACAATAGTCTTATCTTATAGGACATTTTATAAGGAATCCAACAAACATGTCAGATTTGATATGTTGTTCGTCCATCACGGGTGATGAAGACCACTCTGTTCATCCAATTACAGTAGAACTCCATTTATCCGAACCCCATGGGACCGAGCATCGTTCGGATAATCAAATGTTCGGATAATTGGATTACATAATGTATCGAGTACATGTACACATATTTCTAAAAATAATTAACCATCACAAGGAAAATACACTATAAAACATATTTACTTGTACTGTAATAATAATATCCACACTGTATTAGATCACTGTATCACCAAAATCTTTCATTACACAGCAGTGCATGTACTACTTGTATTAATTATTTTTGTTAAGAAAGAGAAATGTTTTCAAAATAACATTACAAACGATTCAAAACCAGGCGCAACTTACGTATACATGTACTTGCACAGATGTAGCCCACTATTTAAAATAATGAGGAATCCTCTTTTGCACCAAACTGGATAGTCTCCTTTTGGCTGCTAAGTCCCGCATTCTCTTTAACAGCAGAAGCTGTGTAGGACAGCTGTCATCTTCTTGCTCGTACCAAGCCATCGCTGTTTCTAGTGCTATAAAGGCCTCTTCAGGACTTGGTCGACGTTTTGGTTTTTCTTCATAATCTACAAGTGCATCACGTACTTCTGAGGAGTCTTCATCATCGGTCACTACATGTATTTGGTTTTCTTCTTGCACAAAAGACAAAATTTCTTCGTCATTCAAAAACTGAAAACCAGAATCATTATCATCTTCTAGCCACATGTGTGCATCATCTTTGTCACAGTCCGAAAATCCGGGCATTGCTTGAAACAGTTCCACAATTTCATTTATACAATCATCATTTGTGTCCACTGCAGTAGTTTCATTTCCTCCTTTTTTCCCAAGCAATCTATTCCAAGCCTTGTTGAGATCATCTTGTGACAGGGTGGTCCAAGCATCAGCTAACATATAGCAGCAGTCTTTGAGATTAAGCTTTTTGGAAAACGCCACCACACTTTTTTCATCTTCAGCCAACAATAAACGACGCAGGACTTCCTTCTTGTACATCTTTTTAAGCTTTGCTATAACACCCTGATCCATTGGTTGAATCAGTGCTGTTACATTGGAAGGCAGAAAAATTACTTTAAAATTTGCATCAACTGCATTCAATGTATCCGTCTCTGGATGAGATGGTGCATTGTCCAGTAGAAGAACTACTTTTCCAGTTTTCTTTTCTTGTTCTCTCAACCTCTTCACATTTGGGATGAACTGATTTGTATACCAATCAAGAAATATTTCACTATTCATCCAAGCACTCTTCTGTGTTTTGTAACACAATGGGAGACATGTCACATTCTTGAAACAACGTGGTTTTTTGCCTTTGCCGATCATTAGCACCGGTAAACGATGACTTCCACTGGCATTCGCGGCTACCAAAATTGTTACTCTCTCTTCGCACTTTTTAAACCAAGGGGCAGCTGCTTCGCGCTGAGATGCAAGTGATTTTTGAGGCAATGATTTCCAGTATAAGCCAGTCTCATCGGCATTATACACATCATCGAGTGAATAACCTTCTTCTTCCAAAAAAGCCACTTAAAGCCAGGAGGACCATCAAGTTGATTGTTGAACTGAAGTGCCTTTTCACACAACAGAGAACCAGAGATAGGTTCCCCTTTGCTTCTTCTTTGCACAAACCATATATACAAAGCCTCTTCCAATTTCACATCTTTCGCATTTCTCATGGTTTTACGTTTCTTCGACCCATTTTCACTATCAAATTTCGATGCAAAACTCATAATTTTATCCTTGTTACTTTTGATATCAGAGACGGTAGCTTTTCCAACATTGAAAATCCTCGCAAGTGAAGACACACAGTTTCACCTTGTCCTAGTCTCTTGATAATTTCTGTTTTCGTTTCAATTGACAAAACATTGCGGTTCCTTTTATATGCTTTAGGCCTACTGGAAGATGCCATATCGCACAGAGAAATACTTGTACACCAAAATTATTCTGCTGTAGTAGCAGACACAATAATTTTAAGTTGAACTGTCTGTTTAGCCAGTGTTCTACCTAGAACGCACACGTACACTGGATTGGTAAACCAGATATTAACTGACTTTATGATCTAACTGACTTCCTGTACGTAAGCGACCGACCATTAGCCCATCCCATTCTCTACAAATTGTTCGCACACATTTGAAGCTTGCCGCATCAAAAGATTCAGAAATGGCGTCTGATTTTTTTTTTTTTTCTGGAAAAAGTGTTCGGATAATTGGATGTTCGGATAATTGGGGTTCGGATAAATGGAGTTCTACTGTATTAGGAATATGTTAATTTAGTCTATGGGTACGAAGGTGACTGAAGAGCCCGATGCGGGCCTGGAAAGATCTTGGACAGTGTGGGCAGGGAATGTTTGCTTCATGTGAAGGCTTTATTTCACGGTCTTTTCTAGCTCGTCTCCGCTGTTCCGCTGCTGCTCTTCTGGATGATTCGCATGCCGCTGCACCTTTACGAAGAGATGTGCGCCAGGCAGTTCGGTCTTGCGCAGCAGCTTCCCATATGTCAGGGTTTATGTCAAAGGTTTTTAATGACGTCTTTAACGTGTCTTTGAAGCGCTTCTTTTGGCCACCATGTGAGCGTTTACCATTCTACATCTCACCATAAAAGAGTATCTTTGGCAGTCGATGGTCTGGTATGCGGACTAAATGACCTGCCCAGCAAATCTGTGACTGCATCAGAATTGTATGAATGCTAGGGATACCAGCTCTGTCAAGAACGGCGGTATCCGGGATCTTGTCTTGCCATTTGATGTTCATTATCTTCCTGAGACAGACTGTATGGAAGTGGTTTAGCTTCTTTACGTGGCGCCTGTATACAGTCCATGTTTCGCATGCATAAAGCAGCACTGGAAGCACCGCAGCTCTGTACACCTTCAGCTTTAAGATTTGATATAGATGTACTGACAAGAACAGAAACGAAATTCAATACTAGCCACCGCGCTTATATGCCAAAAACAAAATGCCGTCTTATAAAACGTATGCCCAGGCTGCAGATGTCTACCCAAGAAGATTTTATCCTTCCTTTAGGCATGGCCTAACAGGATATGAAGAGAAAACTCGTCCACCTCAACATTCCTACGGGTCTTATGGTCAGGGTCTGTATTACTAGGGATTCCGTGAACATAACTTAAAGTTTCAAATGTATAGTTTTCTATTATGCTTTTGTGTACTTTTTCCCCATGAAGGGGTCCATACAGAATCGGTGCTAAGGTATTTTACGCCTAGGCAAACAGTTCATTTTGTGCCCAAGTACTTACAGGCGCACACACAAATACACTCATTCCAGCACATAAAACACGACCATAAATGTGACCATACAACTATATGTGTACACGCTTATAAAATTGTGTATGTAAACCACAGAAAGTATGTTTTTCCCTAGAAATTAAGACAGTTTTGAGTTATAATAATTGTTTAGATTACTCAACATAGGCGCCATTAAAATATTCCCGCCCTTGGCAACCGTCTTGTTTGTCTAATGATTAAACCGGCACTGGGTCTATAGCCTTCGTAGGAAAATCAAAGAGGTCCACATCCTTCATCGGAAAATCAAAGGGTTCCATAACCTTCCTCAGACAAAGGGGTCTATAGCCTTCAACAGACAATCAAAGGGATCCACAGCCTTCGTCAGACAATCAAAGGGTCCATAGCCTTCATCGGACAATCAAAGGTGTCCAAGGCACACAGCAGGTTAAGAAACCCTGTGCTAGATAGTAATTAGAGAATACAAAAGTGTTAGCAGTAATTTAGCAGTAGTGATATACTAGCGTCTTAGTAGTAATGTTAGCGGTAGTGATTTATGTAGCAAAAGGTTTTTCTAGTATGATAATAGTGGTAGAGGAGAAGTAGAATCTCTCTCCAGAAAGGATGAAGTTCCAGTGCCCGAGAAGTACACTGGTATCACAAGTGAGTTACAGCTGTGAATACTCTGAGCTGGACAATAGATTTAGGCTTCAGAAGTATAAGTTGCCACTTTCGCTATTGTAACCCTATGTGATAATATAATTAAATTAGAAA
Organism: Oreohelix idahoensis; assembly: GCA_024509875.1. Lineage (NCBI taxonomy): Eukaryota > Metazoa > Mollusca > Gastropoda > Stylommatophora > Oreohelicidae > Oreohelix > Oreohelix idahoensis. The sequence continues at coordinate 58,883 of JAMPIV010013213.1, forward strand.
AAGTAACTCAAAATTTAACAGTTAAAAATTTACCAAGTCAAATGAGTACAATTTCAATATTTATTATGTACATCTATATATATATTCTTGTAATGAGAAATGGGTGTTGGAAGATGGTAAAATGTATGATTTTTTATAGTTACAAATAATAATAAATAATAGAAAAAGTCTTGGATTTATCTTCCACTGAAATTACACAAAAGTTTGTCACATTATCTCTTGCCATCTAGTTGTCATCATAGACTGTCGTTTTAGAAACTGCTCACAGTGTTTGTTGGATGGATACACATAAAACTCATCTTATGTTAGCCACGTATGCTTGAGGTTCCTGAGACACACTTGAATACACAGACTGTCCTTCAGCCCGCCCTATAACTACGGGGGACTAAGGTGTTGAAGATTGGTTGACCTCTAGGTTTCAGTTAGCAGGATCAACGGTCTTCAAGTCTTTAGTTTCTCGATCAGGAATGATCATAAACATTGATCATAAAATCTGGAACAAACGGTAATAGGTGGCCATGGTGTTCCAACAATCTCACCACCCACTGCTGTTCATGATGCGACCATGTCTTCAGTGTTTGTATATAAATGAATGAATCATGGTAGTATGTTACAGAGATAGCATGATAAGATAATGTCTACTGTGCAGAATTAACAAAATATATGAATAAATCACATGTTATGATACATGGGTACGATATAACCTTTGCCTTCCACTTATGGATGCCAAGTCCCTTATGTACTTGCTGGTATGTCGTAAGCTTCCAGGCAAGAATTAGCCATGATATATTTGGCTAACCAATTAATGGTTATGCTTCCTGACAATGCCGGTGAAGGTTATCTCTGGTTAGCGTCATTCCCTTTTTATCATGTCTGATACAATCAAATCATAAATAACATCTGAAATAAAATGATATTAGTCATACATATATCTTTAATAAACTTACATACCCTCTTAGGATTTATAAGCTCACGGTGAGACTGTATTGGCTTAATGTAATCTGCCCTGCATGCAGGGTGAAAAAAAGAACTTTTCTTGCAGATGCTGTCTTCCAGTTTCTCACTCTGGCTTCTGGATTCGGTGTGTGTGATTTTCAACGCGCCGCTCTGTCTTTATATTTCAGTCTCTCGCCCGTACGAGAAAGCACCTCCTAAAGTCCCAAAAGATTTTCGTTTCATCTCCTGGTTTGAGGCGATTTGAGGCAATCTGTGCTTTTCTTGTACTTGTTTTCTCTTCTTTTCACTTACACACTTATATCCTTCCTTCCTTCCTAGGTATCCTTTCATTTTCCCCATATGAGGCTTTCATTCTATTCAAGTTTTATTAAAATCCGTTTAGGCTTGTATGTATAATACATTTTTAAAGATTATTAGCTAATTTTTAGCTCCTATATTAGCTATTTCCTCATTCTTCAGTAATATTATCTGGCTTAACCGTAATTCACATTTCCGCCGTCTTCAAACTTCAAAGCAAGACCGCCGCGCTGTCCTTGCGCTGTGTGCGTGTATGCGTGACACGCTACACATTTTTTCAAAAACAAAGCAAGTGATACCAAATTTCGCTACAGAGCCCTCTTATTTAAAACAGTGCATGCACAGTTAACTTTTTGGTAACTCGTGCTGCAGTTTCTCCTTACTTTTCTGTTTATATAATAATATATAGAATATCTGCTTTGATAGGATGACGACTTAAAAAATCGGGTCCAAGATTGTCCCGTCCTGGAATGTATCTAACATTGAACGAATATGGAGATAACAGTAAACTCCACCTTAAAAGACGGGAATTTAATTTTTTAGACACTGCTTAAAACATCAAAGGCTGGTGATCGCTTTCCACAATGAAGTGTTTCCCGTAAAGAAAAGGGGCAAATTTGTTGATCGACCAGACCAAAGCGAGGCATTCACGTTCAACGGTAGAATAATTTCTTTTAGCAGCATTTAACTTTCTACTGGCAAACGCTACTGGTAATAGCTTATGTGGCGGTGTGTCTGCCCGCTGTAGTAATGTTGCTCCGATGCCTACATTGCTAGCATCCGTTCTTAGTACGAATTCTTGTGTGAGATCGGGAAGGGCAAGGATAGGTTTATTAGTCAGCTTATTTTTCAACTCTGTATAAGCCTGTTCACACTCCGCGGTCCATTGTATTTTATCCGGCTGACCTTTTTTGGTTAAGTCGGTTAATGGCGCGCATAATGAGTTAGAATGGGGTATATATGTCTGATAAAACCCGCACAGTGACACAAAGGATGTTACATCCTTCTTAGTGCTTTTCTCATTTTCTCTACATTCTTTGGCTCAGGAGACATTTGCCCTGTAGAGATAGTGTGACCTAAAAGTTCCAATGTCTCCCATCCAATATGACACTTAGTTGGACGTGCTGTCAATCCCGTTTCTCTCAGTCTATCTAACAACATGGAGAGTGCTACTATGTGTTCATCGAATGTAGTGGTAGCAATCAGAATATCATCCATGAAGTTGGTGATATGAGGATTTTGTAATGGTTCCAACAATTTCCTCATCATTCTGGAGAAGATACTTGGAGCATTCTTTAAACCAAATGTGAGTACATTGAACTCGTAATGCCCATACGGTGTACTAAAGGCTAACAGTTTCCTAACTTCTGGTTTCACTGGTATTTGGTAGTATCCCTTGCTTAGATCTACTTTTGAAAAATACCGAGCCTTACTCAATGTAGCGAACAACTGATTGGTGTCAGGTAATGGGTCTACCTGAGATTCAGTGACAGCATTTAGTTTCCTATAATCAATGCATAACCTGTGTTCACCACTAGGCTTCCTTAATAGCACCACACTTGAGCTGTAGGGAGATTCAGACTTTGAAATAATTTTCTCTTTTAAGAGATAGTCAATCTCATCCTTGAGTGCCTGTCCTTTAGCATAAGGTATAGGGTATGTCCGCATACAAACTGGTGTAGGGTCAGTAATCGTGATGTCATACTCTAACATATTAGTACACACTGGCTTATCTTTGAGTACATCAGCATGGATTTCTAACACCTCCTGAACCTTTTTCCTTTGCTCAAGAGTTAAATGTTCACTCACATTAACCTGAGCATAATTTTCTGTAGTTGTTAGGGGGTATTCCATGCAGGAAATTGGTTCATCCTGCATTTCTGTTGCAATGGCCAGGGTCATGATATGCTTTTTAAGAAGGTTGACATGATATACCTTCTCCTTTCCTTTCTTGTCACTCTTATAATTGGTCCTGGAAAGTTTTTCCAATATGACGTAGGGACCTTGCCATCCAATTTGCAATTTATTATTGCTGCTGGGCAACAGTAACAGAACTTTTTCTCCCACCTCAAGTTCCCTATCTTTTGCTGTTTTATTGTAGTAAGCAACCTGCTTCCTCCTGGCCTGTCTCAAGTTATCATTGACCAGTTTCCAACTTGTTTTCAATCGAGCTGTCAACTCGTTGACGTAATCGTAGGAAGAAGTCACGGTTTCTTCTGCTTTTTCATCAGTCCATGTCCGCAATAATGCTTCCAGTGGACCTTTGATTGGTCGTCCAAACAACAATGTAGCTGGAGCCAATCCTGTGGAGTTATGGGGGACTTCCCTATATGCAAATAGTGCTGAGGGTAAGTATGTGTCCCAAGATTCAGGTTTCTCACTAGCCAACTTTCTAAGGATTGAAATGAGCTGCCATTGAACCACTCTACTTGACCATTCCTTTGGGCGTGGTACGGGCTACAATGATAATGTCTCGCTTGAAATATCCTGAATACTTCTTGTGTTAGCTTTCCCCTAAACTGAGAACCATTGTCAGTCAATATTTGATGTGGGAAACCTAATCGGGTGAATATTGTTAACAGTGTCTCTGCCACATGTTTCGAAACTATCGATGACATTGCTACTGCATCCCCCCACATAGAGCAAGCATCGACCAAGGTTAAGATATAGGCATTTCTCTTCTTAGTCCTACTGAGGGGTCCAACAATATCCAGGGCAACACGTTCGAATGGCGTTCCCATAACGGGCATTTCTCCCAGTGTTGCTGGTGCAGTCCTATGTTTAGGAGCTACTCTTTGGCATTCTGGACAGGATCTCACATACCTCTTTATGTCCTCTGTGATCCCTGGCCAAAAGTAGTGACAGGCTATCCGTTGTCCAGTGGCCCCTATTCCCATATGTCCACTGAATGGTATAGTATGTCCTAGCTTCATAACCTGCTCCCTGTATGATTTTGGCACTACAAGCTGTCCATGTCCTTTAGGTCCCGTTCCAGCTTTTCTATATAGTAGGCCATTTTTCATATATAAATCTCCTTTCTCTGGAGGGTTATGGCTTTTAGGTAATTTGCCAAAGCAAGGCTTCAATGTACTGTCAGCAGTTTGAGCCTTTCTCATCTCTTCTGGATGAGTATTGATGATAGTGTCCTCCTCTTTCTTAGAGCTTGCCCTGGTTTGGACTGTTGCCATCACTATGGGTCTTATAGGTTCTCCTAGAAAGACATATCTACATCCAAGTATTAATGGGTAGATAGGGTTGTCCATCACTGCTGCTTTGATCTCTCCTTCCACATAGCAAGATCTTATGTTGATACGGGCTATGGGCAGTGTCATGGTTCCTGCTCCCTTGACTGGTCCTCTGATTTCCACGGTTTCTGTGGTTACCTGTTCCGGACTCACAAGAGAAGAGCACACTACTGAGTCAAAGTCCAAGCCTGTATCATATAAGCACAGTACTTGGGTGCCATTCAAGGTCACTTCCTCACAGACAGGGGGATGAAGGAGATCCTTCTGACTATCTGCCAGGTCCTTCCTTCCCTTGTTCCCTGTTGTAAGGCAGGCAGCGTGATGAGGAGGGTTTTTCCGTCTGCATTCCGCAGTATTGTGGTTACTCATTTGGCAAGATTTACACCACTTTCCTTCCTTTCTTGAAGGTTTCTTATCTGATCCTAGAGGGTTTTTGTCTTTATAATCAGTTCTGTGTTTGTTCTTGTTGGAATTGTCCCTATGTTCATAGTGGGTAAAGTTTTGTGAAGGTTTGAAGTTCTCACCCTGCTTCTTCTTATTTCCTGATACTTCTGACTGAGCTGCTTGATATCTCTCAGCAATGGTTAAAATATCTTCCAATCTCTCAGCTCCCTGCTCCATAAGAAATTTTCTCATTTCTTGAGGCATTGATTCTCTCAGTTGTTCCATCATGATCATTTCTCTTATATCTTGACATTTTCCTAAGCTAATCCATTTTGTCAGATAAGTTTCCAATCTGGCAGAAAACTGGTGATAGTTTTCTCCTGGAAGTAGCTTAGCAGTTCGGAATCTCTTTCTATAAGATTCATAATTCTTTTCGTACCTGACCAGTAAAGCTTGTTTTAAGATTTCATAATCTTCCTGGTCTTCTTTTGAGAGTTTTAAATAAACATCGTATGAAACTCCCCTCAACCCCTGAGATAGTTTAAGGCTCCATTTTTCCTTTTCCAATCCATAGGTAGAGGCCAGTCTCTCATATCTATCCAGGTACGACTCAATGGCGTCCTCCTTCTCAATAAATGGATCCAGGTGGAAACTCATGGCTCCATTTGCCGTGCTATGGTTGGAGCTACTCTCAGAGTAAGGTGAGCTAGCACCATGATTGCTAGCTGCTCCCTGGAGTTCAAGTTCCTTTAAACTTAACTCATAAGCTCTTTGTAACCTTCTTTCTTCAGCTTTCAACATTAGTCTTTTTTCTTCTCTTTCTGCTTCTAATTTCTTAGCTTCAGCCTCAAATCTTTTGGCTTCTCTCTCTGCTTCCATTATTTTGGCTTCTCTCTCTGCTTCCATTCGTTTGGCTTCTCTCTCTGCTTCCATTCTTTTGGCTTCTCTCTCTGCTTCTAATCTTTTGGCTTCTCTCTCTGCTTCTAAGCTTTTGGCTTCTCTCTCTGCTTGTAGTTTTCTTTCCTCTCAGTCCATATGTTTATCCACTTCTTTTGTGACATACTGGATAAGAGCATCACCTGTCAATCCTACGTCCTTTATCTCTTGCATGATTGCAGATCGGAACTTCACCAAATCAGCCATGATGCTTACTTACCAGAGGGTATATAATTTTATCTTCACTAACCAACTAACTTAATTAAAATCAATTAATTACTTTGAACAAGACAAATCCTTAAAACCTTGTGAGCGTTTCCTATTTACTTGGTATTATTACGAAAAAATTTCAAAGTTTTTAGAATTTTTCAAAAAATTTATTTTTACAAACTATTTGTGGCTCAAGATAGAAGAATACATAGATAGTGGCTCAGGATAAAAAATAATATCCCGCAAAAGAGCCCCCAATGTAGCGAAAGGTTTTTCTAGTATGAAAATAGTGGTAGAGGAGAAGTAGAATCTCTCTCCAGAAAGAATGAAGTTCCAGTGCCCGAGAAGTACACTGGTATCACAAGTGAGTTACAGCTGTGAATACTCTGAGCTGGGCAATAGATTTAGGCTTCAGAAGTATAAGTTGCTACTTTCGCTATTGTAACCCTATGTGATAATATAATTAAATTAGAAAAAGTAACTCAAAATTTAACAGTTAAAAATTTACCAAGTCAAATGAGTACAATTTCAATATTTATTATGTACATCTATATATATATATATATATATATATATATATATATATATATATATATATATATATATATATATATATATATATATATATATATATATATATATATATATAATATATAAATATATATATATATATATATATATTTATTCTTGTAATGAGAAATGGGTGTTGGAACATGGTAAAATGTATGATTATTTATAGTTACAAATAATAATAAATAATAGAAAAAGTCTTGGATTTATCTTCCACTGAAATTACACAAAAGTTTGTCACATTATCTCTTGCCATCTAGTTGTCATCATAGACTGTCGTTTTAGAAACTGCTCACAGTATTTGTTGGATGGATACACATAAAACTCATCTTATGTTAGCCACGTATGCTTGAGGTTCCTGAGACACACTTGAATACACAGACTGTCCTTCAGCCCGCCCTATAACTACGGGGGACTAAGTTGTTGAAGATTGGTTGACCTCTAGGCTTCAGTTAGCAGGATCAACGGTCTTCAAGTCTTTAGTTTCTCGATCAGGAATGATCATAAACATTGATCATAAAACCTGGAACAAAAGGTAATAGGTGGCCATGGTGTTCCAACAATCTCACCACCCACTGCTGTTCATGATGCGACCATGTCTTCAGTGTTTGTATATAAATGAATGAATCATGGTAGTATGTTACAGAGATAGCATGATAAGATAATGTCTACTGTGCAGAATTAACAAAATATATGAATAAATCACATGTTATGATACATGGGTACGATATAACCTTTGCCTTCCACTTATGGATGCCAAGTCCCTTATGTACTTGCTGGTATGTCGTAAGCTTCCAGGCAAGAATTAGCCATGATATATTTGGCTAACTAATTAATGGTTATGCTTCCTGACAATGCCGGTGAAGGTTGTCTCTGGTTAGCGTCATTCCCTTTTAATCATGTCTGATACAATCAAATCGTAAATAACATCTGAAATAAAATGATATTAGTCATACATATGTCTTTAATAAACTTACATACCCTCTTAGGATTTATAAGCTCACGGTGAGACTGTATTGGCTTAATTTAATCTGCCCTGCATGCAGCGTGAAAAAAAGAACTTTTCTTGCAGATGCTGTCTTCCAGTTTCCCACTCTGGCTTCTGGATTTGGTGTGTGTGATTTTCAACGCGCCGCTCTGTCCTTATATTTCAGTCTCTCGCCCGTACGAGAAAGCACCTCCTAAAGTCCCAAAAGATTTTCGTTTCATCTCTTGGTTTGAGGCGATTTGAGGCAATCTGTGCTTTTCCTGTACTTGTTTTCTCTTCTTTTCACTTACACACTTATATCCATCCTTCCTTCTTTCCTAGGTATCCTTTCATTTTCCCCATATGAGGCTTTCATTCTATTCAAGTTTTATTAAAATCCGTTTAGGCTTGTATGTATAATAAATTTTTAAAGATTATTAGCTAATTTTTAGCAGATGTGATGAAGGTGAAAAATATTAATTATCTTTAAAACTATTTATATTTGAATAATATCCTTTTTGATATAATTCCTAGTCTATCTCCTTTAGTGAATTATTTTTATTTAATTGATTTCCAACCAGGCGTTCTCCTGTAGTTTAAAATTTAATTTCCTGTAAATGCAAATTTTTAAAGTCGACCATACGTTCCTATATTAGCTATTTCCTCATTCTTCAGTAATATTGTCTGGCTTAACCGTAATTCACATTTCCGCCGTCTTCAAACTTCAAAGCAAGACCGCCGCGCTGTCCTTGCGTTGTGTGCGTGTATGCGTGACGCGCTACACACTTTTTAAAACAACAAAGCAAGTGATACCTAATTTCGCTACAATTTACTAGAGTGTTAGTAGTAATGTTAGCGGTAGTGATATACTAGCGTGTTAGTAGTAATGTTAGCGGTAGTGATATATTAGCGCGTTAGTAGTAATGTTAACGGTAGTGATATACAAGCGTGTTAGTAGTAATGTAGTAATGTTAGCGTTAGTGATATACTAGCGTGTTAGTAGTAATGTTAGCGGTAGTGATATACTAGCGTGTTAGTAACAATGTTAGTGGTAGTGATATACTAGCGTGTTAGAAGTAATGTTAGCGGTAGTGATATACTAGTAATGTTAGCGGTAGTGATATACTAGTAATGTTAGCGGTAGTGATATTCTAGTAATGTTAACGGTAGTGATATACTAATAATGTTAGCGGTAGTGATATACTATGGATGGGTTGGAAAAAAAATCGAAAAAAGGTGATTCGTCTTACGAGGACAAAAGACAAAGAAAATAGTCTACGTTACGGCCACAAGGCCTTTGTCAGGAAAGGAAAGAAAGTGAAGGCTAGATAGGACACATAAGAACTTTATAAAATAATAAAATAAAACCTAGGTACTTCCCTGAAGGCAAGGCACCTAAATCTTATCAAAATCGCTGTCTGCTGATGAGCGCGTGGCTGAACAGGAAGTGACTTCCGCCGCCGGATGTACACAATACATACTAAGAAACTAAAAAAACGAAACCGAACAATAAACTACCCACACGTGATAAAAGTGGGGACTGGAAATAGAAGAGGACAGAATGAGTGTGAGATAAATAAATATGAAATAAAAAATCAAGACAAATGTATATTGGCATACAAATAGAAGAATAGGATAAGAGTGGAAAGAGTCAAAATAGAGCAAGAGAGGAAAGGGTGACCTCAGACAAAGGTGTGAAAAGTGTTGAGACCGGCTGGTTTTAGACACCCCATGCGGTAGATAAGACGGTTCTCAAGCTGTTCTCGGCTGGCAGTGTCAGAGGAGCAGGATCGGATCGCTGTGACCTGGATGTCGATGGGACCATGGTGGTCAGGACCATTGAAGTGTATGGCAACTGGTGTGGACTTTTGCTGAGCGATGTCATTTAAGTGCTGGCTGAATCTGTCCCCAAGTCGTTTGCCTGTTTGGCCAATATAGGTTTTGCAGCAACGTTTACATACGATCGTATAAATGACATTGCGCGATTCACACGTGAAGCTACTAGTGATGGTGTACGTAGCCTTAGGAAAGGACACCTTCTGGGTTGAGATGACATACTTGCACGTGTTGCATCGTGTCAGGTAGTGGGCCAAAGTGAGTGGCATTCTCCTTTGGGAGACGGCTGTGAACAAGAAGATCCTTCAAGTTCTTGTCGCGTCTATATGCCACCAAAGGTGCTTCACCGAATACTTCTTGGGTCACAGGCTTTGCTTGGAGGATAGGGAGGTGGCGGAAAAGGATCTGTTTGACAGCAGTAATGTGAGGGTGATGGGTCAAGATTAATTTGACTCTATCCGAAGTGGATTTATAGTGAGGTTTGAGGGCCTCCTGACGAGAGATGGGGAGCACACGTTGGAGAGCAGAGGTGAGAACATGTTCCGGATAAAGTCTGCTACGGAAGAAATCCAACATCTCATTTGCTCGGAAGTGGAAGTCATCGTCGTCTTGACACAAATGGCGGAGGCGGAGAAGTTGTGAAAAAGGAAGGGAGTCACGACAGGCCCGAGGATGAGAAGAGGTATACAGGAGGTAGCTGTGGGCATCTGTCGGCTTGTAGTATACTGAGGTATTAAGGCCGGAGGGCGTGATAGAAATAGTAATGTCAAGGAAGTTGACAGATACTGTGGAGACGAGGGAGGTGAACTTGATGGTGGGGTGAAAGTGGTTGACAAAGTCGATGAAGCGGTATAAATCAATCTCAGACATATCGGTGAGACCTATGCCGTCATCGATATATCTGCGGTAAAACCCGGGGAAAGGACCGGAGTATTGTTGCCATATCTGATGCTCCAAGTGGCCCATGAATAGACAGGCATAGCTAGGACCCATCTTCGTTCCCATGGCAACACCACTAATTTGGTAAAAAAACTGACCATTGAATTCAAAGGAATTCAGTTGAAGGACCAGTTCAGCAAGACGAGAAGAGTGTCAGTGGATATAGAAGGGCAAGTGCGCTGGTCCAGAAAAAACCGAAGAGCTCGGAGACCATCAGAGTGGGGAATAGAGGTATACAGAGAGCAGACGTCTAACAATAAAAGACGGTAGGAGCGGTCTGCTGGGAGTCGGATAGAGGAGAAAGTTGTAAGAGCATGATTGGTGTCTTTGATAAAGGAGGGAAGATTTTCAACGATAGGCTTGAAAATGCTATCGAGGAAGTCAGAAATGTGTTCAGTAGGACAGGAACAGGATGAGACAATAGGTCTTCCAGGGTTGTCGATCTCATGAATTTTGGGAAGCATGTAGAATACAGGCTTGCCCAAAGAGCTGTCATGAATCCCAAGATGAGATGCTTCGGGAGGAAGAGCATTACTAGTGATGAGCAGTTTAATAGTGTTGTGTACAATGCGATTGTTAGAGACAGTCGCATCGCTGGTCCTGGACCTGTAAAAAGAGCCATTGGTTAACTGGTTTATACCTTCACTTAGGTACAAGTCCTTCTGCCAGACGACAATGGCTCCTCCCTTGTCAGCCGGTGTGATGACAATGTCGTCTCTACGGCGAAGAAGGGAGAGAGCACTAGACTCTGCCGAAGTGAGATTGGAATAATGCAATCTACTAGGGCGGAGCTGCTGAATGTCATGGATGGTGTTCTTGATATACAGGTCCAGGGCATGAGAGGCTCCAGGTTTAGGTGTAAAGGGAGGTTTAGTAGAGTCAGAAAAGCGTGCGAAGATGTCGGATTCAGCCTGAGACTGCGGAGTGCTGTCTTCCTCTCTAAAATGGAGCTTCAGCCTCATGCGACGGTGAAACCGATGAACATCCTGGAGGAGATTGTATTGGTCTAGGGTCGGACGAAGAGGAACAAATTTTAAGCCCTTACTAAGAACAGAGCGCTCTCCCTCAGAGAGGGGTAGATCTGGGGGGATGCAGACTACCTGAGTGCATGATGGAGTGGAGGATGGAGGGGTAGCTTTGGGGGTAGGGATGAGACGGGATAGTTTATGGTGTTTAGACGTGGAAAGGAACTCATGCAGCTGCCGGTTCAGTGTGTGGATAGTGGTGCGTATCATAGAATAGAAAGGGAAGTTGTTGGAGGTGAGACAACGTAAGCGAAGCAGAAGCTGGGTCTGTTGGGCACTGAAGTCTGATAAAAGGCGGGAGTGACTGGCGGCCACTACGCGCATACGTTGAAAGCCACATCTGGTCTCAATTAGTTGTAGGAGACGTTGTTCCCTAGGATTGAGTGTACCAGCAGATGGATGAAAATTGGAAGAAAATCCATTAGGAAGAATTTTGTGGTGGAGGCAGGTGTGAATAAAGTGGAGATGAGAGGTGAATCTAGTTTTCTTGAAAGTAACGAACGCAAAGTCAATAGCGACACGGGATATATCAGGAGGTAGGGAGCTAAAGCTGGTGGTAACCGACACACGGAGAGAGTTGATAAAATATTTCAGAGAGGGCATAGTGGGGAAAAGTAAAACGTCCAGAAAATAAAAAACGTAAAATATGAAATAAATAAAATATAAAACGCTAAATGAAAATAGAGATTAATGAAACAATAAATAAATAGGGTAGAATGCGGTAATATAAGGTATGAAGGAAGAATAGGGAAATACGAAAATAAATAAATAAATAGGATATAAAATACTGAGAAAAGGAGATAGGATAGGATCAGGGAGATAAGCAGGATAGGTGTATTCCACGTCTTACCGCAGTACCCCTCCATTTCCTCGATTAGTGATATACTAGGTTTTTTTTTTTTTTTTTTTGTTTTTGCGTTCGCCCGCTAATACTCGAGGCGAAATCTCAGGTTATCATTTATGTCTAACCTGACATTGATTTTACGTGAGTATCCCTTTATTTCGTGTACAGAGACAAATGTCCCTCGCCATTCAGGCAAATACTCGCCGATTTCGGAGGTACCCATTGCAGCTGGGTCGGCTCAGGAGCCGCCAGTCCCTAGTCGACGACACTCCTTCAAATGTACTCGCCAGGTCTCGATTTAATCCAGTCCAAATCCCGGTCGACGAAAAATCCTCAAATGTTAACGGTAGTGATATACTAGTAATGTTAGCGGTAGTGATATACTAGTAATGTTAGCGGTAGTGATATACTAGTAATGTTAGCAATAGTGATATACTATAATGTTAGTGGTAGTGATATACTAGTAATGTTAGCGGTAGTGATATACTAGCGTGTTAGTAGTAACGTTAGCGGTAGTGATATACTAGTAATGTAAACGGTAGTGATATACTAGCGTGTTAGTAGTAATCTTAGCGGTAGTGATATACTAGCGTGTTAGTAGTAATGTTAGCGGTAGTGATATACTAGCGTGATAGTAGTAATGTTGGTGGTAGTAATATACTAGTAATAATAGCGGTAGTGATATACTAGCAAGATTTCCCTTTTAACTCCTCGGTGAGCATGGAGCCACCACTGTAGCTGGTCCCCTTGTAGGAAGCCTGCAGTAAATTATTAATATACTCTTGCAGGAGTGGTTTGTGTAGCAATTTGTTTGACATGATAACGTTGCCAGCCTCCACGTACCAGTCTGATATTAATCACCTCTTACGGCTGTGCCTGACGGAGCTTTGGTCCTATTGAGCATTTCTCTCCTCAGAGACCTCCTGGAACTATACGAGTTGACAGTAGTGTACCTTAACGGAAGAAATAGACGCGAACTTTGTACTCTAGGTACAGATATGTTAGTGCTAGGAATAGCCGCATCAGGAGAAGTAGTAGTAGCAGCAGCAGCAGCCGTAAAATAAATAGAGGCCTCACAATTAGAACATACAGTTATAGTAAATGTGATAGTAACAACAGTAGTAATACCTGCAGTAGTAGTAGTAATACCAGCAGTAGTAGTAGTAATACCTGCAGTAGTAGTAGTAATACCTGCAGTAGTAGTTGTTGTTGTAGCAGTAGTATTAGTGGTGGTTGTGGTGGTTATTTTGTTTTTGTGCATTGGGTTTAAGAACCATCTCCATTGAACAACCATAACTCCATCAGTGCTTCGATCTCCTCCCTTAGATCACACAAGGAGGATCTCAGCACAGTGCTCGAACTCCGTAGCTCCGGCGAGAATTCCAATGTGTGTATACAGGAATCATACATTCTATAAATATTTGTATATTTTAGATTTTTGGCGGAAAGGTTTTAAAAGTTTTGTAAATTTTTCCAGGACAGCAGCCGTATGGCCTACTCTTTACGATTTACAACTGCCGAGGGATTTTAACGTGCGCAACTTGCGCTATTTTTTCGCCCTTATCCAAGAAGGCTAGGCATCCGATCTCACAACCCATGAGATCAAGGGGGAGTATGACATTATTAGGACCACCTGGTTGTGAAAATAATTTCCATCACATATTTACTGGGATCCGAACTCTAGAGTTAGAGGTGGACACCATACATTTTTGCCTCTCCGACCCCCTGTAATGTTGGCGGTTAAGGTAATAGTAATAGCAGTAGAAGTAATACTGATAACTATGGTGGTAGTTGGAATGGATGAAAGTAGTAGTAATAGTTGTTTAGTAGTAGTAACAGTATAATGTGGTTTAATAATTCAACTCAAATTCCATGTTTTAATAATAGAATACATATTTTTATTACTCTCTTTTCAGCATTTACACTCCACCCGCAACTCCCCCGCCCCCCCCCCCGCACCACCCCCCCCCCCCCCCCCCCCCGTCACCACCACCACCGCAACAAATCCAAAAAAACCACCCTCACACACACAAAATGCTTTTTCATCACTAACACCAATACCATCATCAGAATTGTTTTCTTTCTCATTATCATTGTCAATATCTTTGCTAGAATACGACAAGGAAAAAAAGGGCAAAGAATGCATTATTCTCTTGGCAGCAAATATGTTTACACTTAAGTCAGTTATGTTCTTCAGTGTTCACATCTAAAACGTTGAAATCTGACAAAGATATGGATCAGCGAATACCAGGGATGTGGAGTCAGAGTCGTGGAGGCGGTCGTGTTTTTAAGTGAAGTCGGTAAAACATGTCCGGACTCCGACTCCGAATTTTATGCCATACGACTAGTAAAAAAACTGTAGTCGGGAGTCGGTCGGACTTCTACGAATTTAGGGTCGGAGTCGGACAATTTGTTGGCCGACTCCCCAACCTTGGTGAATACAATCAGTCCTAGTTAAACATTGACATTTACTATCTTCTACTTTTTCTCTTATTGATTCATTCATGTATTCATTCTTTCCTTCCTTATTTCTTTCTCTTCCTTATTTCTTTCTCTTTCTTTCATTCAAATAAACATTATACACCCCGTGTAGTCTGGGGTCTCTGTACAGACTAGTGATGATTAGGACTATTGCACCCACATGCGTGTTGTATTGGCGACTAATACGAGTTTTTTTTAACGGATTTGGACACTTCATGATGAAAAAGAAATTGTTACACAAACCATCACTGCAAGAGCATGTGACTGCTTGGTGCAGGCTTCCTGCAAGGGGACCAGCTACAATTCGTGGCTTTATGCTCCGTAATGTGTGTGTGTATATATATATATCCCTAGGATGCATAGTAGCACCAGACGGCGGAGCAAGCAAAGACATCAACAACAGAATGAACAAAGCAAGAACAGCCTTTTTTAGTCTAAACAACATCTGGAAGTCCTCTCAGTACAGCACAAGCACAAAATTAGGATTATATCAGAGCTGTGTGCTTTCTGTGCTTCTCTATGGCGCAAAGAGCTGGAGAGTTACAGAGAAGGAAATGTCGAAATTGTCCTCTTTTCACACAACATGCCTAAGAAAAATTCTCCGAATCTTTTGGCCGAATATCATCACCAACCAAGATCTGCTTACTCGGAGCAAGCAAGAGGACATGCACACCATCGTAGCTGGCAGACGCTGGAGCTGTGTTGGCCATGTCCTCAGAAGAGACCCCGATGCCATCACAAGAACAGATATGCTATGGACCCCTGAAGGAAAACGAAAGAGAGGCCGACCAAAAACAACTTGGCGGAGGACTGTGGAGGCTGAGATGCAAAGAATGAACCAGAGTTGGGGCACTGTACGAAGGATTGCCGCCAACCGAGCAAAGTGGAATCAATTTGTTGTTGCTCTACAAGACGCCTCCAGGCGTAATGGCCACTGACGGCTTTGACGGTCGGCGGCTAAGGATCAAAGAAGAAGAAAGAATATATATATATATATATATATAAATATATATATATATATATATATATATATATATATATATATATATATATATATATATATATATATATATATATATATATATATATATATATATATATAAAGTGACAAATGTCGAGGTGTTGTCACGTGCTGGCCTTTAAAGTATGTATACGCTTCTTAGACAGCGCAGACTTCGCTGGCTTGGCCATGTTCGCCGCATGGAAGATGGTCGCATCCCAAAAGATATCTTCTACGGACAATTGGCAGATGGCAAGAGAACAGTTGGGCGACCACAGCTGAGGTTCAAAGATGTGAGCAATAGAGATATGAGGGCTCTGGACATGGATCCATCAACATGGGAGGATGAAGCTGCCGATCGCACTAAGTGGCGATGCTATTTGCGGCGCCACCTCAGATTGGGCGAAGAGAGGCTCACACAAGAAGCAGAGGTGAGCAGAAAGCGTCGAAAGGAGCACCAGGAAAATAAGCAGCTGAGGGCTGTCACCTCAGGGGCGCATTCCCATAGTCAGTTATGACTGAAGGGGCTATTATTATGAGAGAGAGAGAGAGAGAGAGAGAGAGAGAGAGAGAGAGAGAGAGAGAGAGAGAGAGAGAGAGAGAGAGAGAGAGAGAGGACAATCATTTCCTTTAAAATGGAGCATGGAATCCCACTATAACTACTCCTATGCAGGAAGTTTACTCGAAGTCATTTATGTGCTATTTCAACTATGGTTCCTGTAGCAACAGAATACGTATGTCTGAAATATGTCTAACAGTAATAACTGACCACTGGAAGAAAGACTCCGACGAGAAAATGTTGACCTTATTTGCACGAGCAGAATAGAGATAACAGAAACATAATTCATTACTTACATCGAACACCGCCACAATTTCATTAACACATCAGTAATAAAAAAAATATGAAAACAGTATTTTAAACACACGCTTTTAATGCACTAAACAGCCAAATATAGTTCTTCAAGGAGTTTATATCTTGCAGTCAAAAAATTTAACATCAAATTGACAAAAAGCGTGGGGCGCTAATTCTGCATGAAATTAACTTCTGCTTTATACTTCATTAGACACTTATGGATAAAATATTTGATGTGCTTAAGCGCCCCACGATGTTTGTGAATTTAATGTTTCATTTTTTAACTACAAGCTATAAACTTCTTGAAAAAAAATTTTCGGCTTTTTAGTGCATTAAAAGCGTGTGTTTAAAATGTTTTTTAAATATTTTTTTTTCTTCTTTTTAGTGATTTGCCGAAAGTTCACGCACATCGTGAAGTTTCAACATTTCTCTCAAGAGAGACAATCTTGTTGGAAATAATACACCTAGATTCTTTGCAGTTATCGCCCATTTCCATGCTGATACAATTCAAAAAGAAAAATGATTATTAATTTTAATTTTATTCATTTTATTATTTTTACGAATTATTGTATTGTCATCGGGAATACACAAATATGCCAAGTTTCAGAGCTATTGCTAATTTGGAAGTGATTAAAAAATCGATTGCAACATTTGAAGGTGACACGACAGTGACATACAAGGCAAGTTAAAGAAAACCGTGTAAATAAAATAAAATAAAAAATATTTCACAAACACATGCTTTTAATGCACTAAAAAGCCACAGATAATTTTTCAAGGATTTTCTAGTTACAGCAAAAAAGTTACATCAAATTGACAAAAAGCGTGGGGCTCTTAAGCTCTTTTCATATATTTTATCCATAAGTGTGTAATGAAGTATAAAGCAGAAGTTAATTTCATGTAGAATCAGCGACCCAGGCTTTTTGTCAATTTGATGTTACATTTTTTTACTGCAAGCTATAAACTCGTTGAAAAAATATTTGTGGCTTTTTAGTGCATTAAAAGCCTGTGTTTATTTATTTTTCTTTTTAGTATTTTGTTTTTTTGTTTTTAAATTTAAGTCAAGCGTAATCGAACCGCTAATGACATTATCAGTTTGCGATAAACGAGTCCAGAGCACAGGAGGTGGATTTCATTATTCAGTATATTACACGGAAAGTTAATTTTTTTTTTTTTTAAATTTTGATAAGAGTTATATTTTTACATTTTTTTAAATGTAGTTGTCAGTTGTGTGTATGCCTGTGCACGCGCATGCGATAGTGTGTGTGTGAGTGGAAAAGGGGAAGGGGGGGGGGGGTGGCTGAGAAGTTTCAATATTTCTCTCAACAGAGACAATCTTGTTGGAAAGAATACACCTAGATTATTTGCAGTTATCGCCCATTTCACTGATGATACAATACCAAAAAGAAAAATAAATTAATCTTAATTTTATTTATTTTAATTTTTTTTTACGACTGATTATTGTATTGCAACTGGGAATACACAACTATGCCAAGTTCCAGAGCTAATGCTCATCTAGAAGTGATTGGAAAATAGATTGCAAGATTTGAAGGTGACAATAGGGTGACATACGTTTGCAAGTTAAAGAAAAGACTAATAAAAAGTAAAGGTAGTCCCATAGTACATACTGCCGTAGTGGAGTGAAGTGTTAGAGACTTCACCATACAAGGTCCAGCATCGAGAGTTGAGAGTGAAGTGTTAGAGACTTGACCATACTAGGTCCAACATCGATACTTGGGAGTGAACTGTTAGAGACTTGACCATACTAGGTCCAGCATCGAGAGTTGGGAGTGAACTGTTAGAGACTTGACCATACTAGGTCCAGCATCGAGAGCGGGGAGTGAAGTGTTACAGACTTCACCATACTAGGTCCAGCATCGAGAGTTGGGAGTGAAGTGTTAGAGACTTGACCATACTAGGTCCAGCATCGAGAGTTGGGAGTGAAGTGTTAGAGACTTGACCATACTAGGTCCAGCATCGAGAGTTGGGAGTGAAGTGTTAGAGACTTCACCATACTAGGTCCAGCATCGAGAGTTGGGAGTGAAGTGTTAGAGACTTGACCATACTAGGTCCAGCATCGAGAGTTGGGAGTGAAGTGTTAGAGACTTGACCATACTAGGTCCAGCATCGAGAGTTGGGAGTGAAGAGTTAGAGACTTGACCTTACTAGGTCCAGCATCGAGAGTTGGGAGTGAAGTGTTAGAGACTTCACCCTACAAGGTCCAGCATCGAGAGTTGGGAGTGAAGTGTTAGAGACTTGACCATACTAGGTCCAGCATCGAGAGTTGGGAGTGAAGTGTTAGAGACTTGACCATACTAGGTCCAGCATCGAGAGTTGGGAGTGAAGTGTTAGAGACTTGACCATACTAGGTCCAGCATCGAGAGTTGGAGTGAAGTGTTAGAGACTTGACCATACAAGGCCCAGCATCGAGAGTTCGGAGTGACGTGTTAGAGACTTCACCATACTAGGTCCAGCAACGAGAGTTGGGAGTGAAGTGTTAGAGACTTGACCATACTAGGTCCTGCATCGAGAGTTGGGAGTGAAGTGTTAGAGACTTGACCATACTAGGTCCAGCATCGAGAGTTGGGAGTGAAGTGTTAGAGACTTGACCATACTAGGTCCAGCATCGAGAGTTGGGAGTGAAGTGTTAGAGACTTGACCATACTAGGTCCAACATCGAGTGCTGGGAGTGAAGTGTTAGAGACTTCACAATACTAGGTCCAGCATCGAGTGCTGGGAGTGAAGTGTTAGAGACTTGACCATACTAGGTCCAGCATCGAGAGTTGGAAGTGAAGTGTTAGAGACTTGACCATACTAGGTCCAGCATCGAGAGTTGGGAGTGAAGTGTTAGAGACTTGACCATACTAGGTCCAGCATCGAGAGTTGGGAGTGAAGTGTTAGAGACTTGACCATACTAGGTCCAGCATCGAGAGTTGAGAGTGAAGTGTTAGAGACTTGATAATACTAGGTCCAGCATCGAGAGTTGGGAGTAAAGTGTTAGAGACTTGACCATACTAGGTCCAGCATCGAGAGTTGGGAGTGAAGTGGTAGAGACTTGACCATACTAGGTCCAGCATCGAGAGTTGGAAGTGAAGTGTTAGAGACTTGACCATTCTAGGTCCAGCATCGAGAGTTGGGAGTGAAGTGTTAGAGACTTCACCTTACAAGGTCCAGCATCGAGAGTTGGGAGTGAAGTGTTAGAGACTTGACCATACTAGGTCCAGCATCGAGAGTTGGGAGTGAAGTGTTAGAGACCTGACCATACTAGGTCCAGCATCGAGAATTGGGAGTGAAGTGTTAGAGACTTGTCCATACTAGGTCCAGCATCGAGAGTTTGGAGTGAAGTGTTAGAGACTTGACCATACTAGGTCCAGCATCGAGAGTTGGGAGTGAAGTGTTAGAGACTTGACCATACTAGGTCCAGCATCGAGAGTTGGGAGTGAAGTGTTAGAGACTTGACCATACTAGGTCCAGCATCGAGAGTTGGGAGTGAAGTGTTAGAGACTTGACCATACTAGGTCCAGCATCGAGAGTTGGGAGTGAAGTGTTAGAGACTTCACCCTACAAGGTCCAGCATCGAGTGCTGGGAGTGACCAGTTCCCTTCCTCGCTGGATTTTAACATTCACCATTGTTTCTTGCAGTTGGATGGAACTTCAACCCTGATACATCTGGTCCATTACATTTTACGCCGAGGTTTCAGATTGACGCAGTAAGAAATGGTTACCGTAAGATTCGTGACTGCTCAGGTGAGTGAACTCCGGCAGTTTCCTGCTTGTAAATATCTTTAATGTTGATATACAAAGTGTTTCAAAATTGTGTATACACACATTAATAATATTTCCTTCATGAACAAGAAATACAATTTAAATATTTCTTTATCACATTTTAAAGCTAAGAGACAGACACATTTTTGTCGCAGTAACATAAATTTCTGGGCAGGTATTATCATTAGGCCAACTAGGCAGCCTCCTAAGGCGCAGATTTCAGATGGGTCCAGTACTTACCTTTGAAGGGCAGAATTTATATGGATTAGTTTTTTTTTTAACCCATGTAAAAAAAAATTGAACTTACAAGCACGTGCCTTTTTATGCCCTTCAATGCACAAACTTTAAACTTGGTAGTCAATTATGCCGCTAAGTCGTTGTCTGGAAGCAATTAGTTTCTTCAGTTTGGCTCAACGGATATATAATTCTTTCTCTGCATCGATGCAGCGCTGGCAAATTCTAACTAGCCATGTATCAGTTTAAAAAAAAAACTGTTTTTGACATGTTCATTGAGGCATATTTAGAATATGGTAATAGGCCCACATTGTCTTGACCATAGGGCACGCTAGGAGTGATGTGGTCAGCATCAACCCGGAGCCATGCATCAGACTTAGGTATAACTGTTTAGCCATTAAGTGAAACAACATATAAAATTGAGAGTTCGATCGATGCTTTGGAACCGCTGAGATATCATCTGGGTAACAGAGATCTTTGATGACACAAGCCTAAAAGGTTCATCTGGAAATACTTCCCGAAATGAAGCTAAGACCCTTGCTGGTGTCATTTATAAGCTCAAATTTGTGGTATCCTTTGTTACATGGTACAATGTCCTTTTTGAAGTCAATCTTACAAGCAAGCTACTACAAAATAAGGAAGCTGATTTAAATTCAACTACAAGCCAAGGGACTAGAACAGTTAATCCTGTCTGTCAAAAGACACAGTGAGGATTAGAACCTTTTTTCTGAACACAAAAAAAAAACAAAGATAATGTCCACAGACAAAACAAGATGCCAACCAAACATTACCATCAATGATGAGGAAATTGAAAATGTCACAAATTTTGATTATCTTGGCTCCATAATGAACAACAGTGGAGACTGCTCAAAAGAGGTCAGAAGGAGACTGGCCATAGCAATGCAGAGGTTAAATAAAATGAAGAACCTATGGCATAACAACAGCAAATTAATAAAAGTAAAACTTCTGAGAACGTGCATCTTTCCGGTAGCAACATATGGATGTGAATCATGGACCATTACTCAAACATTAAAGAAAAAATCGAATCTTTCGAAGCAAAGTGTTACAGAAAATTATCAGAATATCTTGGACCAAGAAGAAGAAAAATATAGACATCTAAACGACCTGAACATCGAGGAAAACTGGCTCATAAACTATATCATGTCCCGGAAACTGAAATATTTTGGCCACATTAAACGCCATAGTGGCTTAGAGAGAGCAGTGATGGAGGGTACGGTACCTGGAAGGCGAGGCAGGGGACGACCAAGACGACGGTAGACACGGGACATTGAAGACACCTTGAACATGACATTGGAGAAGGCAGGAGGGCTGGCTAGAGATCGAGAGTCTTTCAGGCGGTCTGTGATGAGAGCGACGTTCTGCAAAGGACATGCTACATGATGAGACAAGCCAATTGCAAGTGACCAAAAGTTACCTTTTGGGCTGCAGATGCGGTGAGGGTTTTCAAAAAGTTTTGATAGAAGCTAATGAGATTGCAAAGGAAACAAAAAGAAAGGTAAAGGATCCCGTTACACGCCCATTGAGGCATATTGGGAATATAGTGTAGGCCCGTATTTTCTTGACCATCGTCACACTAGAGGTGATGTGGTCAGCATCACGCCGACCGCCTTAACCTTCTCAGAGTTGCTCTGGTACCCAATTCATGAAGCTGGGTCAACCCCGGAGTCGTTTGCGGTGTTAAAAAAAATCCAACATCAACTGGGGATCGAACCATGGACCACCGAGCTAGGAAGACAGTGTACTAACCTCTGCGCTGCCGCGGCTCAGATTGCAAAGAGCTAGAGATATTACCAAACTTTGAGACATAAAAAGTTAGAAAAAAAGGAGATAGAAACTGCAGTTTGAGTTTGAGATCCAAAAACAGGCACAGCAAGAATCCAGAAATTCAAAGTAGGTTTCTACTATGCTTTCTTAGACATGGCCACACAATCTGCTGAAGAGAGATTCCAACAGCTACAACAATAATATTCCCTGTTTGGCGTCCTGTACGATATATACAGTATCCAAAAACAAATCTACTGAAGATGTATCTCAGGCCTGATAGAATTTGGAAATAATCATTGACGCACAATGGTAACAAGATTTTGATGCTGAAGATCTGGGCTGTGAGTAGTATACAATGTTGTTTACAGGTAGATTTGTGGTGGAGGCGTGTGACTTTTATATAAGGAAATGTGGTGGAGGTGCGGTGGTGGAAGCGTGACTTTTATTTAAGGAAATGTGGTGGCGCGTTGTGGTGGCGCATGACTTTTATATCAAAAATGTGGTGGAGGCGTGGTGGTGGAGGCGCGTGACTTTTATATAAGGAAAATGGGGTGGAGGCGCATGGTGGAGGCGTGTGACTTTTTATATAAGAAAATGTGGTGGAGGCGCATGGTGGCGGAGAGGCCTTGTATATAGTAATATATAAGGTTAATAATGGCGGGTGTGTTGTGTGTTGATGTTTATACATAATACATATATTACAACAGGTAGACAATATTTAGTTATACATATATTTAGACATATATTACAAGAGTTAAATTATATTATATTATATATATATATATAATATATATATATATATATATATATATATATATATATATATATATATATATATATATATATATATATATATATATATATATATATATATATAAGAAAAAACACACCAAATATAATTTATATATTTATTGACAAAGTTAGCTGGTCTATGGGTGGTGTAGGGTGATGGCTACCCTCATTACTACGGTCGTGCCGGTCATACGGCTACTATGTATAAGCGGTGTG
This sequence comes from Oreohelix idahoensis, assembly GCA_024509875.1. Taxonomy (NCBI): domain Eukaryota; kingdom Metazoa; phylum Mollusca; class Gastropoda; order Stylommatophora; family Oreohelicidae; genus Oreohelix; species Oreohelix idahoensis. The sequence goes on from JAMPIV010013213.1 coordinate 82,216, forward strand.
GTGTGGGTGGTATTGCTTTTGCTGGTAGTGTGTTGGTATGTTTGTTACATGATGGTATAGTGATGTTGGTATGCCTTAGTTAATATATACTATATATATATATATATATTATATATATATTATATATATAATATATATATATATATATAATATATATATATATATATATATATAATATATATATATATATATAATATATATAATATATATATATATATATATATATATATATATATATATATATATATATATATATATAATATATATATATATATATATATATATATATGTAGACACTGGACATAAAAATCGATAAAAACCTGCAATATTGAGTTAAAGAGGAAAATATAAAAAATCGATAAATTCGCTTATGTATGGTTTTTATAGAGAAAGATGCCTAATGACCGGGGTGTGGTGCTGCTTATTCAGTGCGCGGGGTGAGTATTGGTTTTGGCTGGCGTGGGTGACGACGTATGTGTGTATTGTGGTGTAGCAGGCGGGGGTACCAGCATCTAGAGGTGGGAGTGAGGCGTTAGAGACTTTACTAGGTCTAGCATTGAGAGGAGGGAGTGAAGTTTTAGAGACGGGACTAGACCAGTTCTAGCAGGAAGAGGTGGGAGTGAAGTGTTAGAGACATGACTAGAACTATCATGAAGATGTGGGAGTGAAGTGTTAGAGTGGTGTGGTGTGGGTGGTATTGCTTTTGGTTTGCTTGTTGATGTTTGCTGTGTTATTGTTTTGTTATGTGTGTTGGGGTGTTTGTTTATACATATATACATACAATATATAAAAAAAATAAAAATCGATAATGACGGAAAATATTTTTAAAAATCGATAATGGTTGGTTAGTAGGTTACTAAGGGGCTTTTTGAAGCGAGTGGAGTCATTTTGTGCTGGCGCAGGTGACGACGCATGGGTATGTACATTTTGGGGTGTAGCAGGCGAGTGTGTAAGCATTGAGAGGTGCCATTGAAGTGTTAGAGCCGTCACTTTACTAGGACCAGCATCGAGAGGTGGGAGTGAAGTGTTAGAGACTTGCCTATACCAGGTCCAGCGTCGAGAGGTGTGAGTTCAGTGTAACAGACTTGCCTATATTAGCTCTAGCAGCGAGAGGTGGGAGTGAAGTGTTAGAGACGTAACTATACCAGGTCCAGCATCGAGAGGTGGGAGACAAGTGTTAGAGACTGACTATACACGGTCCAGCATCGAGAGATGGAAGTAAAGTGTTAGAGACTTGACTATACCAGGTCTAACATCTAGAGGTGGGAGTGAAGTGTTAGAGACTTGCCTATACTAGGTCCAACATATAGAGGCGGGAGTGAAGTGTTAGAGTTTGAGAGGCGGAAGTGAAAGAGACGTGTCACTATACTAGGGAAAACAGCGAGAGGTGGGAGTGCAGTGTAAGAGACTTGACTATACCATTTTTTGTGTAGGTGTTTTAATTGTTATGTATTGTTGTATTGTGTGTTGGTGTGTTTGTTTATACATATATTCGTACAATGGCGGGCTAGTAGGTTACTAAGGGCTTTTGCGTTTGTTGTGTAATGAGAACCTCCAAAACAGTGTGTTTGTCTGGTGGTTTGTGTGCAGGTATTGTTGTGAATTACAACTAATTGGTGTTAGCTTTCTTGGTTTGATAGTCCTTTTCACAGTGTAAAATCACTATTGGTTATCTGTAGTGTTTTAAATAGTTTCATTCATTCATAACCCTCCACTCCCAAAGGAGCATATGCCTTCAACAAACACATGCCAAGTCCTCCTGTCACGTGCCATCATCTCAAGTTCTTTCCATGTTCTCCTCATCATTTTCACCTCTGTTTCCAACTCTCTTCTCAATGTACTTCTTGGTCTTCCTCTGCCTCTCTTGCCCTGGGGGTTCCAGAACAAGGACTGCCTTGTAATGCTATCAACAGGTTTCCTCAGTGTGTGTCCTATCCATCGCCATCGTCTTCTTCTCATTTCTTGTTCCACTGGCACTTGTCTAGTTTTTGTCATCAGTTCCACGTTGGTAACCTTGTCATACCATTTTAATCCCTCTATTCTACGCAAGCACCCATTTATGAAAGTCTGTAGCTTTTTGGTTGTTGTCTTTGTTGTTCTCCATGTTTCTGAGCCATACAATAGGACTGACTTCACATTTGAGTTGAAGATTCTTATTTTCGTGTTGGATCCTATTTCTCTTAATCTCCATATATTTCCCAATGCAATGAAAGCTCCTCTTGCCTTTTGTATTCTTATTTTGATATCGCTGTCTGTCCCTCCAACTTTGTCTATATTGCTGCCAAGATATGTGTACGGTTCTACCTCTTGTATTGGTGTTTCTCTAAGTTCAACCCTGTTATCATTACCTGCATTTATTCGCATTATTTTTGTCTTTTCCCTGTGTATTTTCAGACCCAATTGCTGTGACCTCTCATCGAGTGTTTTCAATTTGTCCTGCATCTGATTACGGCTATGGGACAGAAGCGCCAAGTCATCAGCAAAATCCAGATCACCCAACTGCTTAGTCAGATTCCACTGGATTCCATTTCTGTTGTGTGTTGCCGATGATCTCATAACCCAATCTATTGCCAGCAAGAAAAGAAATGGAGACAAGAGGCATCCCTGTCGCACTCCTGTTCTTATCCCAAACGGTTCTGTAAGCTGTCCTTCGTGAAGAACTCTGCATGCCATGTCTTCATATGTTTTCTTTATTAAATTAATGATCTTCAGGGGAACTCCATAATGCCTCAACAATTTCCAAAGTGATTCTCTGTCTACACTGTCAAATGCCTTTCTTTTCGTAGTCCACAAATCCGATGTATAGTGGTGAATTCCATTCCAGACTTTGTTCAACTATTATTCTCAAAGTGGCTATCTGGTCTGTACATGATCTGTTTTGTCGAAAACCTGCTTGTTCATCTCTCAGTTTCTTGTCTATGGACTCTTTTAATCTCTCAAGGATAATCCTGTTTAATACTTTTCCTGGCACTGAAAGTAACATTATTCCTCTATAATTTGTGCACTCTTGTAAATTTCCCTTCTTAGGCAACTTAACCAGATATCCTTCCTTCCATTCTGCTGGTATCTCTTCCTTTTCCCAGACTTTACCAAGTAATTTACATAACATCTCTGTAGCCGTGTCGATATCTGCTTTGATGGCCTCTGCTGGAATGCCATCAGGTCCAGACGCTTTTCCATCTCTTAGAAGCTTTATGGCTTTCTTTATTTCTTCCTTCGTTGGTCTTTCACCGTTAATTTGTAGCTCTTCTTCTGCTGGCTGGATGTCCGGCGGGTTTTGTGGAGCTGGTCTATTGAGAAGGTCCCCAAAATATTCTGTCCACTTCTTCATTTGCTCTTGTATATTGCTGAGCAGTTTCCCATTCTTGTCTTTTATGAGGCAACTTGTTTGCTTGTATTTTCCTGTTAGCTTCTTTGTGCTGCTATACAGTTCTCTCATATTTCCTTTGGCTGCAGCATCTTCTGCCTCTCTTGCCAACTCCTCAATATACTTCCTCTTGTCTCTTTTGATACTTCTTTTTACTTCTTTGTTTGCTTCTGTGTACACTTCTTGAGCCTTGGCTTTGGAACTTCTGGTTTTGCTTGTGTTTAACTCTGCTTTCTTGTTTTTTCTGTCTTTTATCTTATTGATGGTTTCTGTTGTTATCCATGCTTTTTGTTGTCTTTCCCTTTTCCCCAGTATTTCTTCACATGTCTCCTTCCATACAGTTTTGACCTGCTGCCAATAGTCTTCTGTATTCTCTACATCTTCCAGCTGTTGGAGCACTTGGAATTTGTTGGATACTGTGACCGCAAATTTGTCACTTGTTTCTTGATTTCTTAGCTGTCCTACTTTATACTGTTGTCTATAATTTTGCATTGTTGCATATCTCTTGAGTTTCATTTTTACTTTGGCTATCAGAAGATGGTGATCTGATGCCACATCTGCTCCTCTATATATCTTTACATCCTGCAATGATGATCTAAACTTCTTGTTTATGCATATATGATCAATCTGATTTTCTGTTCTATGGTCTGGTGATATCCATGTTGCCTTGTGTATTCTCTTATGTGGAAACATGCTTCCTCCTATAGCCAGTTGATTTGAAGCACAGAAGTTTGCGAATAGTTCTCCATTTTCATTCATTACTCCTAGCCCATGTTTTCCCATGACTTCTTCAAATCCGGTGTTGACTGTACCTATCTTTGCATTCATGTCACCCATCAAAATGGTGATGTCTCTTCTTTTTACTTTATCCATAATTTCCTGTAGTTTAGTATAAAATGCTTCTTTCACAGACTCTTCTTTGTCATTAGTTGGTGCATAACATTGGATGACATTTACATGAATTTTCTTTTTAGCTGTTTTGAAAGTAGCTGTTATTATTCTGGGTCCAACAGCTTCCCATTCAATGAGTGCTTTCTGTGCTTCTTTAGATAACATAAGAGCTACCCCTTCACTGTGGTGTGAACTTTCGTCTTCATGTCCTGAGGACAGCACCAATTCACCTGTGATGAGTTTCTTCCTGTCTACCCCCTTCCACTTTGTTTCACACATTCCCAAAACCTCGATTTTGTATTCCCTCATTTCTGCTGCCACTTGCGCCATTTTCCCTTGTTCGTTTAATGTCCGAACTGTTTAAATAGTTTGTTAAGCCATTATTTCTATAATATTTAAGGCCGGCTCGACGCTGTATAAACGCTAGGTGAATATAAAAAACCAAAGTAATACATGTTATAGAAGAAGATGACTAACGATCGGGGTGTGGTGGTGTTGATGTTGGTTTTTGTGTTGTGTTGATGTGTAGGTATTGAGAATATAGAGTGGTGAGAGGTGTCGTTTTGTAATTATCGGAGGAAACTATTCTTGTGATGTAAAAATATGACAGGGAATTTCCGTTGTTAGGTGAATGTAATTACATATTGAGACTGGCTCTGATCCACGTGGTAGTTTTTTTTTAATTATTTATATTATATCATGAGTAATAAGTCTACTCACCCCAATGTCCATCTAGGGATATGTAAGTAGCCCCCGCACACAGCCGTATTCTCCAACACAAGAAATACTGTCAAAGGCCAGGCTGGACAAGGTCAAATAGACAGTTTTATTAAACGCAAAGAGGTTCAGTAGAGAAATATTCCATATGCAGACTAGATTATGGCGGCAACTAGACAATCCTTTAGTGTTGCAGTCTGTAACTGAAACAATGTCGAGGCTATTTTCATCCATGTTTAATAAAGTTCAAAAACACACGTGCTTTTACCCTTACTAGAAAGAAACGCGATCGATGGCCCGCGCAAAACTTCGCGAGTAAACCATGACTCGTTTGTAAAATTCCGGTGCCATAGAGGATGACGTCAGGGCTAAATATAGCTACCTAGAAAAGCGTAATAATAAAGCTAACAGACAGAGTTTTGCATATTGGTAGACGAAAAAATCCTATCTGCAGCAGGAATTGTCTTTGTAAGACTAACATTTTACCTTTGTAAGACTAATCCTGCTGCTTATTTCTGGTCACGTCACAAGTTCAAAACATAATCGATCAATAGTAGAAATTTATAAAAGAAACCTTCCTTCGTTCGTGTGTTCGAACCCCCGTGATTTATGGTTTCACTTTTTTCACACGGGCGATATCTGGTGATAGGTTTTATATTGGCTCCCAAGCGGTTCAAACAGGGGGCGTCCACGGAAATGTAGTACATTAAATAATGATAACTAAGTATTTGTTCCAGTTATCGAACGGTTATCTCCTTTTTTTGTCCTACAAGTTTCAAACTTTAGTAAAAGCTTTTCTTCCAATCAGCAAAGATGGCCCCAAAATTTTCTCCCAAGGCCTGCTCAAAGGTTCCAGCCTGTATGTAAATAGAGCAACTGTCAAATACTTCTTTAAATAATTCTTCCACTTGTCAAATATTTCTTACCGTTGTCAAAATATTTCTTACTGTTGTCAAAATATTTCTTCCACCTATCAAAATATTTCTTACCGTTGTGAAAAAAATTTTTTCACTTGTCAAAATATTTCTTCCACTTGTCAAATATTTCTTACCGGTGTCAAAATATTTCTGCGACTTGGCAAAAAAATTTCTTCCCCTAATCAAAATATTTTCTTCCACTTGGCAAAAAAATGTATTCCACTTGTCAAAATATTTCTTCCACTTGGCAAGAAAAATTTCTTATCGTTGTCAAAATATTTCCTCCATTTGCCAAATATTTCTTACCAGTGTCAAAATATTTCTGCCACTTGGCAAAAAAAATTTCTTGCTCTTGTCAAAATATTTTCTTCCACTTGTCAAATATTTCTTACCGGTGTCAAAATATTTTCTTACCGGAATCAAAATATTTCTTCCACTTGGCAAAATAATTTCTTCCACTTGTCAAAATATTTCTTCCACTTGTCAAATATTTCTTACCGTTGTAAAAATATTTCTGCCGCTTGGCAAAAAAATTTCTTCACCTTATCAAAATATTTTCTTCCACTTGTCAAATATTTCTTACCGTTGTCAAAAAAATGTCTTCCACTTGTCAAAATATTTCTTCCACTTGTCAAATATTTCTTATCGTTGTGAAAATATTTCTTCCACTTGGCAAAAAAAATTTCTTCAAAGGCGACCATCTTTCATGCGGTGGATATGGCCAAGATAGCGTAGGCTTCCCTGTCTCAGCCGGCTATACAGGCTTTGAAGGCCAGCACGTGATAACACCTCAACTTTTGGCACTTTATCTTTCCACGAAAGGCCGAGGAGGTGGCGCAGACACGGTAGATGGCAGGTATTGAGCCTTCTTTCTTGCTTAGCATAGATTGTCTAGGTCTCAGTAACATATAGAAGTGTACTGGTGACGCAGGTGTTATATACCGCAGCTTTGGTCTTCGTTGTGAGTTTGGCGTTTCCCCAAACACGTGATGTGAGGCGGGTAAAGGTAGCTGCAGCTTTCTTAACGAGGCTATCAATCTCAATGCCCAGAGAGAGAGTTTATCATTGATGATATACACAAGGTATGTGTGAGCCACGTGGTGTTAAGTCCGCCAAAGTGAAGCTAACTGTGTTGCTGCTAGTTATGAAACCAGATCGAGGGTCGGGGCAGAATTTGCGAGGAAACCATTGAGCATATACTGCGTGAAACTCCGTTAGCATAGAGGATCAAATGGCTTCGGTTAGGATGGGTGTCGTCAGCACTAAATATAGGCTATCGGGAGCCAGCTTGCGTGATACAAGGGAAATTAGTTTATGTTCCTTTGCTCTTGTAGTATTATTTTTTTTATACATAAACCGATAATTAAAAACGACACCTCTCATCCCTCTATATTCTCAATACCTGCACGTCAACACAACACAAAAATCAACATCAACACCACCACACCGCGATCGTTAGTCATCTTCTTTTATAACTGATGCGTGATGCCATATGATGATGGATGGTATCCGCATGTCTGGTTTTGTGAAGTGTGTAGATGATGTGCAGTCAAACAATGATCATACAAAAACAGGGCAATCCACACAAGGACGTCAGTTAACTCACGACGTATAAAGTCAATGATGCTTGTAACAGCTAGTGACGTTTTTCTGTATCATTTATTGTGGACGCCACAGTGACAAAATGTATACGCGAATATGTAGGTACATCAGACAGTCATTATCACAGCAACAATGTCAGTATAGCAATGGACGGTAGACAGCATCATAATAAAGGTGATTCACAGGCATGTCAATACATTATAAGGCTGTAATGTAGTCGGGAAAATTCTCCATCCCTTTCTATCTTAGCCAGAAGATAACCAGATGTATGAGATCAGTTCACTCTCCTTAATCTGACTTCAGCAAGACAGGCACGTCTGCCGAAGGATAAATAATGTCCTCAAAAATATCCTCTAGATAACAAAGGTTTCCAAACCTAGTTCATGTAACAAAGTAGCAAGTAATGGTCCCTGGGACATGCATCAACCGATGCAGTACAATACAGCGACATGTGAGCTGGGAAAACATCTCGTGACGACGACTTTCGAAGACAGGCTATGAATCAAAAAATCGCTCACGACCAAAAATCGATAGAGTTAATGAAAAGTTAATTTACCTTGCCTTCAGGAAATACACAGAAATTTTACGCCTCCCGGCATGTGGAAATACACTAGAGGTATTATCTCGAATAAACGAAATATCCATAAAGAGGACTTCACATTCCTGACAGAACAAAAAATAGCGGAGATCCCCTCTCAGCGAGGCATCTTCCTAGCTATTCAAAATCGCTCACTCACAGGCTGGTGGGCGGAAATCGATCGACCAAGAAGCAAGACCAGTCATGCGCAGTCCAGCGCAAAATGACCACAGCTCAGAACTTAAGACGCAAGGACCTTTACTACGAACCAGCGTAAGAATGATTACCTTAAAAGGATAACCCAACAGGTTGCCAACCGTTTTCTGAGAAAACGGCCTAGCATAGCAAACTTAACTGCATTCAATACCAACGCGAGGAGACAACTGCTTACCGAGAAAAGTGACTATAAATTTCAAGCAGTTGTTGCCCTTGCGTTACAAAATATATATTGTAATAAAACGATGTTGCGAGAATTTCTCACGCAACATATCACCACCTCCTCCCGATAAAAAAAAAATGTGGAACATATTTTTTTTTTTTTTAAATATCAAAGAGCATGCGATAAGCGGCTCAAAACGCACGAATTATGCGCTGATAATTAATTAAATTGCCTAACATGAGGCTAAATATAGAGTGTCTGGTGAGGATATACCTCAACAGAAAAATAAATATGTCTCAAAAAATATTCACATCGGGGAGGTGTCACCAACACACATCACGTTAGCATGTAAACACAATATACGTATGCAAGTTACCATAGACATCAATAAATAGCATAATCTAATATTGTCTTTAAAAATGGATGTACAAATCTGATAGGAAAATTTAAATAGTACATTATTTGACATGTAATGACATAAGTACATAGTAAAGTTAAACTACATGACGATCCAGGACATATCCTCTGGCATTCCGAGGGTAAGTACACAATCTAGAACTCGTCATGCTTGATAATTGTAAGGTAAGTCCTCAGCTCATCAATGACATTCTGAGAAAGTACAAGCAATATAATGCTAATTAATAACTAATATGCTTCATAAGGTACAATACATTATTAATAATTGTGGCTGTTTAGTAAACTAACGGCCCTTATATTAACCACTCAGTCTTCCTCTATCATCTTAAAAAACGAACAGAAGAAGATGATAACAAAGCACGATAGTGTGTACATATAAAGTGAGTACAGATGTGCTAATCTATTGTAGTAATATAGGTGTGTTATGACTCTGTAATATATGGAAATATAGGACAGAAGTATTAGTTGGAGTCATGTGGGCATCTAGACAAAATGTCAGCCATCACATTATCCGCACCACGGATAGCTCGTACCGTGAAGTGAAAAGGTTGAAGAGCTATAGCATATCGAGTGGATCTCGAACTCTTCAAATTCTTAGTCTGAATAGCTGTAAGAGCTTTCTGATCAGTCTCTAGAATGAAATGTGCGCCCAGGAGGAATCTTTGTAGTTTTAGAATTGACCAAACCATCGCTAACAACTCACGGTCTAAAACCGAGTAGTTCCTCTCTGCCGCATTTAGTTTTCTAGAAATGTACATAACAGGATGCAGAGTATTTGCATATTCTTGCATCAGTGCTGCTCCAATCCCAGTGGATGAAGCATCACTCCGAAGAACAAAAGTCCTATCAAGAGTAGGTAATCTTAAGATGGGAGGAGAAGAAAATATATTCTTGATTTGGTCTAGTGAAGATTGGCATTCTTCAGACCAACGGACCAGATTAGGCGAACCTTTCTTCAACAATGTTGAGAGAGGTGCCATGATCGAAGATAAATTTGGAATAAATCTCCCATAAAATTGAATTAAACCTAAGAGACTCCTAACTTGTTTCTTCGTTTTAGGAACAGAGATGTTCAGTATTTTGGAAGTATTGTGGTCTTCTGTCTTCAAGAGACCATGACCAACACGATGACCCAGGAAAGAGATTTCACCAAAACCAACAAAAGCTTTAGAAGGTTTTGCTGTCAAATTATTCTCACGTAGAGTGGACAGTAAGTCATATAACCCTAAATAGTGATCTTCCCAGGTATCACTGAAGAGACAGATGTCATCTAAGTATGCGATGACATCCGAACGATGTGACAGAATTCGACGCATCATGCGAACGAAAGTGGCAGGGGCGTTCATGAGACCAAAAGGCATAACATTCCATTGAAATAGACCCCTAGGTGTAGAAAAAGCAGTAAGAGGTTTGGCATGCTCTGCTAAAGGCACTTGCCAATAACCTTTAGACAAGTCAAGTTTAGTGAAGAATCTAGAATTAGAAAGTCTAATCAGTAGATCTTCTAACAAAGGCATCGGTTCAGCATCGAACTTTGTGACCTGATTCAATTTGCGATAATCAACGCAAATTCGTATGTTCTTATCCTTCTTCCGGACAATAACCATGGAAGAAGAATATGGTGAAGTCGATGGTTCAATTATATTTAATTGAATCATTTCATCCAATTCCTTTTCCACTTGCGACTGAAAGTGTATAGGGATAGGATAAGGCCTAACCCTAATTGGATTATTGTCGGTAAGAATTATGTCATGTTCTATGACATCTGTGTGTCCAGGAATGTCAGTGAGAACATCCTGAAATGTTTGTAACATCGACGAGACTTGTCGATGTTCGTCACCAGAAAGATTAGGAGAAACAGAAACGTTTTTCCAAGATTCCGTGGAATGTAATGGAACCACTGGAAGGGGAAGATTGACATCAGAGAAGGTAGATTCCTCATCCTGTATGACAGACAGGGATGAATAATGACCGTGAGGTGCAGGAGCATCATCCGTTGCCTGGAAAATAGGCAGCAAATAGTCCGGACGTTCGTGAAATTCCGAAAGCATGTTTATGTGGAAAGTTTTATGCTTTCCATCAATATCGACCACATAGTCAACATCGGAAATCCGAGAGACTATTGCATACGGACCTTTCCATGCAATAAGAAGTCTATTTTCCCTACTGGGGAGTAGGACGAATGCTTTGTCACCTGGACAAAGTTGTCGTAGACATCTATTCTTGTTAGCAAACTGCCTTGCCTTCTCTTTAGCAATTTCTGATGAAGCAGTTGCTAGCTTACATGCCTCAATGATCTTTTGTCTAAGAGCAATGACATACTCATATGAGGATTGAGTTTCATCGCTAATATCATCGGCAGTGATGAGATCGTGTAATAAAGACATAGGGCCGCGTGGACGCGCGCCAAAGACAAGTTCGAAGGGAGAAAATCCTGTGTGTTCATTAGGGACTTCTCTATAGGCAAAGAGAGCCGCGGGTAAAACCCTGTCCCAATCTTGAGGATGATCTTCAGTTATCTTACCAAGCAAAGTCTTGAGCGTTCTATTCAGACGCTCAACTAACCCATTAGACATAGGATGGTAGATACTACTGAGAGATCGTTCAATATGTAAGGTAGACATTACCTGTGACATAGTGTCAGATATGAGTTGAGTGCCATGGTCTGACAATATTTCTCTGGGGAACCCCAAGCGAGAAAATATCAGCCAAAGAGCATCTGCGATATCTGTAGTAGATATGCTCTTAAGAGGAATAGCCTCTGGCCAACGTGTGCACATATCGACACATGTAAGGATGAACTGATGTCCTCTGGCCGACTTGACCTTAAAAGGGCCAATAATATCTATGGCCATTTTCTGAAACGGCCGAATAGGAATGTCAGCAGCCTGGATAGGCGCAGCATGTCGTGGTCCTCTAGATTTGACCTCCTGACATACCTTGCATGATCGGCAGTAAATACGAATGTCCTTGTTGACAAAAGGCCAAAAGAAAGCCGCAAGGACTCTCGACTTCGTACGGGAAAACCCCATATGTCCAGCACATTGCGAGTCATGAGCATGTTGCAATATTTGCACTCTCATGCTCTTGGGAACAAGAATTTGCGAATGTTCCGACGTAGTCGAATCTTGTACCATACGTACAAGTACGCCGTTTCTCATTGCAATCCAAGATTTTCTATTTGTATCCTGATTCGGATCACCTTTCTTCGCAAGAATAAAGAATTTTTTTAAAGAAGGATCTTCTTCTTGCAATTTTATGAAAGAGTCACGAGTGATTACTAAGTGACTATCTTGGCTATCAACTTCATTATCACTATTCAGTGAAGTTTCGGGTGTTTGTAGAGCTTGTGCTCTTGTAACCACTGCATTTGTAGCTTGCATATTATTATCTTCCCAAGCAGCAATCTGCTGTGGGGTACACTCCCTAACTCCGTGAATACGACCAATGATAAGGTCCGCAATAGGATTAGGTAAGAGACAAGCATGCACATCTCCTGTAAAGAAAGGAGTGGCAATGCGAATTACAGCAGTAGGATATTTTTCTAGAGTGCCGCCAAATGTGACACATTTAATAACCTTTCCTGTAGCACAAGATGGATCTACAAGCGATTGTCTAACACCAATAGTGGTGCATCCGGAATCGAAAAGTAGTGAGACCGGAGTATCATTAACAAGACCCTTATGTAGGATTAAAGAACCCCTCCCGTCATGCGCAACAGCAGCAGGAAGAGCGGGAAGTGGGTGACCACAACTCAAAGTAGTTATGGTACCCGGTTCGAATAAAGTACTGCATTGGGGGCATTTGTTTGCTCTCTCAAAGTCAAAAGCAGAACCAGTGACAGCGTCAAAGTTTTTATTATCAACAACATGATTACAGGCTCCCTCAGTTTCCTGTTGTACAGAATTAGCCTGCTGATATCTCTTTTTTTTGTGTTGAGACCTACCGCGACTATTATTACCTCTGAAGTTATCAGAGTTATTATTATCTCTGAAGTTATTGTTGTCTCTATTGTAATTGTTATCCTGGTTCGAATTCCAGTTTCCACGATTACTATCATGTCCACATTGATGCGAACATCTATTTGTTTGGTTTTGAGGTCTTCGGCAGGAATAACCTCTATTACCATATCCTCTTTTGAAATGCCTATAATTATTAGGGTGATAGTAACGAGCACTATCAGGTTGTCTCCAATTCTTCGAAGAAGAATCACCATGAAATTGATTTCCATGATTTTGAAAGTAATTACCGTTACTCTTTCTATCAAAATTTTGTTGGGCTCTACGAGCAAAGTTTTGACCATACGGTGCTGCCGAAGCAACCGGTAAACCTTCTTTCACCTTAGAGTTACCAATGGTTATGTGTGGGTGCGCAGTTACATACTGGCAACAGAAATCTTCCATTTCTTTTATTGTTTTAGGTTTACGTTCATGAAGGAAAGCAAGGAAAGACTCATTGACAGACGACATGACTTTGTCTCTAAGTATTAAGTCCATAAGTCCTTCATAAGTTTTTTCCGTCTTAGATAGTTCAACCCATCGTGAGAAAGTAATGCGTATTCTTGCAATAAACTCGGAGAATTCAACTCCATTTTCAGGTAACATGTTTTTAAATTGTAGACGATAGCCGTCTTCGTTAAGCTGATATTTCTTTAACAAAGCGGCCCTGACAACCTCATAATTGTTCTTGTCAGGTTCATCCACCATATTTAATATACTTAGAGCTTTACCTGTCAGTATCCCTGATAACTGATAAACATATTTTGCTTTGTCTATGTTATGAGCTTTACATGCTTGTTCAAATCTGTCCAGATAGAACATTATATCATCATTGGAAGGACTAAATGTTGGTAACTTAATCTTAAAAGTATCATTATTAGCCTTATCAGAAGATGAACCCTTGTTTGCATCATTAGCATTACTCATGCTCGTCAATTTCAACTTCTCCAACTCTAAAGCTAAGAGTTTTTCTTCATGTTCCATTTTTGCTTTCCTGTCATCAGACTCTCTCTGTAATCTTCTTTCCTCAGCCTCTTTTTCAAGTCTTTTATTTTCCGCCTCTTTTTCAAGTCTTTTATTTTCCGCCTCTTTTTCAAGTCTTTTATTTTCAGCTTCTAGCTGGAGTTTTCTTTCCTCAGCTTCTGATTCCCTTTTTTGTTTTTCCATTTCCATTTGGAATCTTTTTTCATCCACCTGCATCTGCAGTTTCTTTTGTTCAGCTTCCATTGCTTTATCATATCGAGCAGTTGCAAATTCTTCTAACTTATCACCAGTCTTCCCAAGCAATTTACCCTGCTCAATAAAGTGCTCAAATGTAGACATGATGAGTAATAATATGAGTTCAAAAACCTGAAATAATTAACTAATTTATTTCAAACCTAAGTGTAACAAGTCTTAATTAAGCACTTGTATATTCACATCACATTATATTATCCCAGTCTCTGTGGGAAACAAGTCTCCAATCAAAGAACTTGTATATGAAATGTCAACAATCAATTCTTGATCATAAGTGCACTTCTCATTCAATAGTGCACGACACTATTCATCATTCATTTATCATCAGTGTAGTAGTAACAGTGCATTAGCATAGCCCATTAACTAATTACTATAACTGTAAACAATGACTATGTAAACACATGCAGAATGTAAACATTGAAAATGTAAACAATGCAAACAATGTAAACAATAACAATGTAAACAATAACAAAGATCAGCAACAATACAAAAACGTTCGCAGAAATCAACTAAAAATAAAGCAGAAATTAATGAAATATCACAAAAAATGTGACGATATCTGCGATAGAATTAAACAAAATACATGACACCACAGTGTATAAACAAAAATGTTGTATGAAACTAAACTATAGTCAAGAGTAGACTAACAAATACAAACAAATCAAAACAAAACTAAAGAATGCGAAATAATAACGAAAACAATATTAATACATGTCATCACAACTAACATAAATAGCAACAGAAGTCGCTTAGCAAATTCCAGTATCGGAAATTTGCACACCCTACAGAACACTCTCAATAGAAAACCTCTGCTATGTGGTATGATCTATAGGAGTCGCCACCCAGCCAGACCCGCGAAATATAAACATATATTTATACAAATAACATATAAACAAATAACATATAACAATATGACAAAAGAATGAGATGAAACACAGAAGACTCAGCAGAAGTATAAGGGCACAGTTTACATACAAACAGGCCACTTAACTTATAGGCTTCCAATCGTAGAACAGCAGAAAAAACGGATGTCAATCAACGTCCTAAAGAGCGAAGCTCCAACGATGATGGCACATCTGAACTGCTTCCACTGCTAACACGATGGTACAAGAGCTTCTGAAATACTGTGTGTTGAGTTGTTTCGGCACTTGACCTTCTAATCCAAAAGTAAGTTGATGGAAATCGGTACTTGGCCTTCTTCAGAAAACAACCCGTTTCAACCGGCACTTGACCTTCCGGCACTTGACCTTCACAAAAAACGACAGCACTGGAACCTTGACAGCAGCAACTTGCTTGACTTGCGTAAAAGATAACAGCAGTCCGAGTTATCCGGCAACATGTAACAACGCCGGGTACTGTCAAATTTCTGTTTCAGTCAAAAAATTGCAATTTTGACATTTACCGGGCAACGCCGA
Organism: Oreohelix idahoensis; assembly: GCA_024509875.1. NCBI lineage: Eukaryota > Metazoa > Mollusca > Gastropoda > Stylommatophora > Oreohelicidae > Oreohelix > Oreohelix idahoensis. The sequence goes on from JAMPIV010013213.1 coordinate 97,732, forward strand.
GTACTTTGAAAATTTTGAAGATGTTGACTGTCTTGAAGAATGTTAATTTCTTGAAGGATGCTGATGAATTCTTGTTGAAAATGAAGTGGGTAAGGGACCCCGTGTTTGCTGGTACCAGATCAAACCAGCTTATGGCCACCAAATGATGCGTGATGCCATATGATGATGGATGGTATCCGCATGTCTGGTTTTGTGAAGTGTGTAGATGATGTGCAGTCAAACAATGATCATACAAAAAACAGGGCAATCCACACAAGGACGTCAGTTAACTCACGACGTATAAAGTCAATGATGCTTGTAACAGCTAGTGACGTTTTTCTGTATCATTTATTGTGGACGCCACAGTGACAAAATGTATACGCGAATATGTAGGTACATCAGACAGTCATTATCACAGCAACAATGTCAGTATAGCAATGGACGGTAGACAGCATCATAATAAAGGTGATTCACAGGCATGTCAATACATTATAAGGCTGTAATGTAGTCGGGAAAATTCTCCATCCCTTTCTATCTTAGCCAGAAGATAACCAGATGTATGAGATCAGTTCACTCTCCTTAATCTGACTTCAGCAAGACAGGCACGTCTGCCGAAGGATAAATAATGTCCTCAAAAATATCCTCTAGATAACAAAGGTTTCCAAACCTAGTTCATGTAACAAAGTAGCAAGTAATGGTCCCTGGGACATGCATCAACCGATGCAGTACAATACAGCGACATGTGAGCTGGGAAAACATCTCGTGACGACGACTTTCGAAGACAGGCTATGAATCAAAAAATCGCTCACGACCAAAAATCGATAGAGTTAATGAAAAGTTAATTTACCTTGCCTTCAGGAAATACACAGAAATTTTACGCCTCCCGGCATGTGGAAATACACTAGAGGTATTATCTCGAATAAACGAAATATCCATAAAGAGGACTTCACATTCCTGACAGAACAAAAAATAGCGGAGATCCCCTCTCAGCGAGGCATCTTCCTAGCTATTCAAAATCGCTCACTCCCAGGCTGGTGGGCGGAAATCGATCGACCAAGAAGCAAGACCAGTCATGCGCAGTCCAGCGCAAAATGACCACAGCTCAGAACTTAAGACGCAAGGACCTTTACTACGAACCAGCGTAAGAATGATTACCTTAAAAGGATAACCCAACAGGTTGCCAACCGTTTTCTGAGAAAACGGCCTAGCATAGCAAACTTAACTGCATTCAATACCAACGCGAGGAGACAACTGCTTACCGAGAAAAGTGACTATAAATTTCAAGCAGTTGTTGCCCTTGCGTTACAAAATATATATTGTAATAAAACGATGTTGCGAGAATTTCTCACGCAACAATAACATGAATTACTTTTGTTTTTTATATTTTCCTCTTTATTGTATAGCGGGCAGAAAAAGAGGACTTCACTTAGTGAGTGTTTATAAAAATTCCTTCTTCTCAAGTCAAGCAGCAACATAGTTGCGTGAAGGTTTCGAAACAAACCGGTGGTTACGTTCATGTAAGAGGGTAAAAGCACCACTCCTTCCAATAAAAATGTTAAAGCTACGTCTAAATCAGCTTGTTGTTTGTAACAAGACTACAACACATCCCCATACATTACAGCGTTCTGATGAGCTCACTGTTGGATAGTGTACCTATACCTAAACTTTCATGAAATACACAAAAAATCTCCTGTTATTGCTTAAGAATACACTACGTCCACAATAATTGATCAATCTACACAAGTCTGCGGTGTGACCTCTTTAACAGCGACAGTGAAAAATCAACATATAATCGCTCCTGTAAAGTTTTTTTCTGACGTGTGAAGTTATGCGCGCATGCGCATACGCCCTCGGTGATCTGATAAATATACATCTAGCGTTTATACAGCGTCAAGCTGGTCCTAAATATTATAGAAATAATGGCTTAACAAACTATTTAAAACACTGCAGATAACCAATAGTGAGTTTACACTGTGAAAAGGGCTATCAAACCAAGAAAGCTAACACCAATTAGTTGTAATTCACAACAATACCTGCACACAAACCACCAGACAAACACACTGTTTTGGAGATTCTCTTTACACAACAAACGCGGGGCGGAAAAAATGTACTAATGGTCTCAACAAACATCACAATAAGCTAGTCTTTTATCTGTACTCCCCAACACAAGGCCGACTCATACATAACACAGCCACCCAAAAACCCAAACCCACCAGTTACACTACACCACACAACACTTACAATACTGTTAGTTGTTTTTTATAGCGTGATGCAAATGTTGATGTGTAATTGGCCAGGTATGCGTGTCGATGTCACCTGAACAGGGTAATGGTGCGGTGAAGATCTGGGTCACTCACGCTGACAGCATACATGGTCCTTGTAAGATGATGATGTGAGACATGGGTGTGCAGACGCGAATGTGTTTAGGATCATATATGGTATACAATGCACCCAGTCACACTCGTACAAAAGCCAATGATGGTTGTAACTACTGGAACAGTTCATACATTTATTCACAGCACTAACAGTAGAATCACACAGGAACAGTCAATGTAAACAGGTTCATGTACATCATGTTAATTGAAATCGCTTGGTACGTATCAGGTATTATAAAGCTAGTAAACATTCGCATATGTGGGCATGGTCAATCGTAGTATACAAAGGACGAGCCCATAACTCATGTAATCCTATTACCAGGGCCGTCGTTCAACTTGGCATAACACGACAGTTACTTCTTTTCATGCTGTAGAATAGTGGCCATTACACAGGCCTAAATATGACGTCAGCTGTGTACTCTTCATAAGCAGGTTGCATAAACTCTGCTTTAATGTTTATATAAATATACCAGCATATGTATATATATCTTCGTCACTGGACTTCTGTTCGTGTAAAGACGAATAGTCTTACACAGCTATCTTGAGCACAAAATATAAGTTCTGCATACAGGATCTGTGAGCTGTTCTCACGACTAGGTAATCCTTTAACACATTCTGCCACCGAAAGCATAGTAATGATAAAGTCGGTGTTACCTTGAAACGAATCCTCAGAACACAATAACAACACTGTCGTCTTTCCTGACGTACAGAAAATCAATGGGGAAAACTGACAACGCAGTCACTTCGAAGATTTTCCTTCCCCAAAATACAATGGACATTCTCGTCCCCAGAAGCCAGGACACATCTTCCTCATGGAAGTCTAATTTTCGCGCTCTCCACTGCGCATGGCACGTAGCCCAGAACTGTATACCGTTGACACCAAAGGTCAAACACAATGAATGAACCAAAAAGAGAAGATAACCCCTAATCAACCTGACACAGCAAAGTTAAGACACAGTTCCCTAACTTTGACCAGGGTGAACAAAAAATGCGACAAATAAATTGACGTCTGAAACTCCGTCAAAAATGACCGCAACATATTACTGCACCGCCCCTGTAAAAAAATGACACATTTAAAAAATATATATATATGAGCAAGATAGAACAAGCATCAATTATCTGCCCATGAAAGAATGAACCTAATATCAGGTACAATAGACGCATAAATAAAGCGTCTGGAGAGAGTAAAACCAGCCCCCATCATAAGAGAACATATTTCCTCTAAGCAAAACAAACTCGGGAGGTACCATTAAAGAAACCTAAGTTGCTGGCAATACCAATCATAGATATCAAAAATTGTCAAATACTATAATTATAGCAATATACAAATATCATGAACTACAATACTATACCATCAGCATATCTAATGGATATATATCATGGATGGACATAACCAAATTTATTAAAGTCATTATACATCATCCGACTAGTGACACAATTGTGTTAATATATATTATGATATTAAGAACAGACAAAGTTTGGAAGTATATCAGGAGATCTAGGACACAAGATTTAAATGGAATCATGTGGGCATCTAGACAATATGTCTGCCATCACATTATCCGAACCACGGATAGCTCGCACCGTGAAATGGAAAGGTTGAAGAGCAATTGCATAACGAGTAAATCTCGAGCTCTTCAAATCCTTACTTTGCATAGCTGTAAGAGCTCTTTGGTCGGTTTCCATAATGAAATGCGCGCCCAGAAGGAACCTTTGTAGCTTAAGAATGGACTAAACCATGGCCAACAATTCACGGTCTAAAACCGAGTAATTCCTTTCTGCCGCATTCAGCTTCAAAGAGATATACATTACAGGATGCAGAGTTCCTGAATACTCCTGCATTAGTGCCGCTCCAATCCCAGTGGAAGGGGCATCACTACGAAGGACAAAAGTCTTATCAATCGTTGGTAGTCTTAAGATAGGATGAGATGAGAACAAATTCTTAACCTGATCCAATGAAGATTGGCATTCTTGGGACCAACGCACCATATTAGGAGAACCTTTTTTAAATAACGTTGAAAGTGGTGCCATAATGGAGGATAGATTATCAATGAATCTTCCATAGAACTGTATTAATCCCAAGAGACTACGTACTTGCTTTTTTGTCTTCGGAACCGAGATATTCAGTATCTTCGAAATGTTTTGGTCCTCTGTCTTCAACAGACCATGACCAACCCGATGACCTAGGAAAGAGATTTCACTAAACCCAACAAAGGCTTTAGAGGGTTTTGCAGTCAAATTATGCTCGCGTAGAGTAGACAGTAACTCATTTAAACCCGAATAGTGTTCTTCCCAAGTATCACTGAACAGACAGATGTCGTCGAAATATGCGATGACATCTGTACGATACGATAGAATTCGTCGCATCATGCGCACGAAAGTTGCTGGGGCGTTCATAAGCCCGAAAGGCATAACATTCCACTGAAATAAACCCCTAGCTGTTGAAAAAGCAGTGAGAGGTTTGGCGTGTTCCGTCAAAGGGACTTGCCAATAACCTTTCGACAAGTCTAGTTTAGTAAAGAATTTAGCTTTAGAAAGTCTAATAAGTAGATCATCTAATAAAGGCATAGGTTCAGCATCGAACTTCGTAACTTGATTTAATTTGCGATAATCAACGCAAAGACGTATGTTATTGTCTTTCTTTCGAACAATAACCATCGACGAATAATAAGCTGAAGTGGATGGTTCAATTATTTTCAATTGAATCATTTCATCCAATTCTTTCTCGACTTGTGCTTGAAAATGAATAGGTATAGGGTATGGTCTTACTCTGATCGGATTACGATCAGTAAGTATGATGTCATGTTCAATGACATGTGTGTGTCCAGGAATGTCGGTAAGGACATCCTGAAATGATTGTAGCGTAGAGGATACTTGACGCTGTTCCTCAAAAGACAAGTTCAAAGAGACGGCAACGTTTTTCCATGATTCCGTAGAATTAAGTGGAACAACGGGAAGAGGTAAGTTAACATAAGAAAAAGTAGTTTCCTCATCCTGTATAACGGACAGGGATGATATATGACCGTGTTGGACTGGAGAATCGTCCGTCGCCTGGAAAATAGGCTGCAAATAGTCTGGTCGTTCAATAAATTCAGTAAGCATATTTATATGGAAGGTTTTATGCCTTCCATCAACATCGACAATATAGTCGACATCGGAAATTTAAGAGACTATAGTGTATGGACCTTTCCAAGAAATGTGAAGTCTGTTCTCCCTCGAGGGAAGTAAGACAAACGCTTTGTCTCCAGGACAAAGTTGACGTAGGCGTCTTTTCTTATTAGCAAATCGCTTAGCCTTTTCTTTCGCAAATTCGGATGATGAAGTTGCTAGCCTGCATGATTCGATAATTGTTTCCCTAAGAGCAATGACATATTCATATGACGATTGTGTATCATCGTCAATATTATCGGCAGTGATCAGATCGTGTAGCATGGACATAGGACCGCGCGGTTGCACGCCAAAGACAAGTTCAAAAGGAGAAAATCCTGTATGCTCGTTGGGAACCTCTCTATAAGCAAAGAGAGCTGCAGGTAGGACCCTGTCCCAATCATCAGGATGATCCTCCGTTATCTTGCCAAGTAAGTTCTTTAGTGCCCTATTAAGACGTTCAACCAATCCATTGGACATTGGATGATAAATACTACTGAGAGACCTCTTAATGTCCAGAGTAGCCATTACCTGCGACATAGTGTCCGATATTAAGTGAGTGCCGTGGTCTGATAATATTTCCCCGGGAAATCCCAGACGAGAAAATATGAGCCAACGAGCATCTGCGATATCGACAGTTGATATGCTCTTAAGAGGAATAGCCTCTGGCCAACGCGTGCACATGTCAACGCAAGTAAGGATAAATGGGTGTCCTCTGGCTGACTTAATCTTAAACGGGCCAATAATGTCTATTGCCATTTTCTGAAACGGCCGAACAGGAATATCTGCCGCCTGAATAGGTGCAGCATGTCTTGGACCTCTAGACTTCACCTCTTGACAAATTTTGCAAGATCGGCATCAAATTCGTATGTCTTTGTTCACGAATGGCCAAAAGAAAGACGCAAGGACTCTAGTCTTAGTTCTGGAAAAACCCCTGTGTCCAGCACACTGAGAATCGTGTGCATGTTGAAGAATTAAGGCTCTCGTACACTTAGGCACAAGAATTTGCGAATGCATAGACTTGTCCGAGTGTTGTACCATTCGTACCAATATACCATTCTTCATAGTGATATACGATCTGTGATCCGTATTCTGATTAGGATCACCTTTCTTTGCGAGAAGGAAGAATTTCTTTAAAGAAAGATCTTCTTCTTGTCGTTTAACAAACGCGTCATTCGAAATCACCAAGTGATCGTCTTGGCTATCAACTCCATTACTATCATCAGATGAAATTGGAGGAACAAGAGCTTGGGCTCTTGTTACCACTGCATTGACCGTTTGGATATTTTGTTCCTCCCAAATAGAAATTTGTTGCGGGGTGCATTCATTAACCCCATGAATACGACCGATTATAAGATCCAAAATAGGATTAGGAAGAAGACACGCGTGGACATCTCCTGTAAAGAAGGGAGTATCAATGCTAATGATAGCAGTAGGATATTTTTCCATAGTACCACCAAATGTAACACATTTGACCACCTTTCCCGTGTAACAGCGCTTATCTATGAGAGACTGTCTAACCCCGACAGTAGTACATCCAGAATCAAAAAGCACTTAGACTAGACTATCATTCACTAGACCTTTATGCAAGATGAGAGATCCTCTCCCATCATGCGCAACTGTAGCAGGAAGAACGGGAAGAGGGTGACCACAAATTAAGGTAGATACAGACGATGGCTCGAACAATGTTGAGCATTGGGGGCATTCAGTTGCTCTCCCAAAATCGAAAGCACAACCAGTGATAGCATTAGAGTTCCCACTATCATTTACTTGATTACAGGATCCATTAAACTCTTGTTGTGCAGAGTTTGCCTGTTGGTAAGCTTTTCTTTTGTTATATCTAAGTCTACCGAGATTATTATTCCCTCTGTAATTGTTATCATATTGCCTATTGTAATTATCATTCCGGTTTGAATCCTGGTTTGTATATTCACCATCGTCATATTCTTGACGTCGAGAATGGTTATCTCGAGCAGAAAAGCTTGGATAGTTTTTATTGTGATAACCTTTGCGACAGTGTCTAAAATTATTACCACCAAAATTACGAAAACTACTATCTCGTCTCCAGTTCTTAGAAGAAGAACCTTCATATGTTGGATTACTCTGCTTATGAGTGTAATTCTGATTACCTTTCCTATTCCAGTTTTGTTGAGCACCCTGAAATTTCTTATTGAAATTAGTGCCATATGGTGCTGTCGAAGCAACTGGCAACCCTTCTTTCACTTTAGAATTGCTAACTGTAGCATGGGGATGCGCGGTGGCATACTGGCAACAGTATTCCTCCATATCTTTTAAGTTTTTAGGCTTACGCTCATGAAGAAATGCAAGGAAAGAATAATTAACAGATGACAAAACTTTGTCTCTAAGTAATAAGTCCATAAGGCCTTCATATGTTTTCTCAGTTTGAGACAACTCAATCCATCGTGTAAATGTAGGACGTACAAGGTATCTTTGTAACAAAATCAGAGAAATCAACTCCTTTTTCTGGCAACATTGTGCTAAAACGAAGACGATAATCTTCTTCATTTAGTTGATATTTTTTTAACAATACTGCTCTGACAACATCATAATTAGTTCTGTTATGTTCTTCTATTGTCATAAGAGTAGTCACAGTTTCACCTGTAAAAATTCCATCAGTTGTTAGACATATTTTTCCTTTTTTACCTTATGCGTACCGCATAAAAATTCGTATCTATCAAGATAATCAGTTATATCGTCCTTTAAAGGATTGAAATGAAGTAATTTGATCTTACTAGACCTCTCCTTTGTTGTATCCGAAGTTGCTTGATGAGCACCCATTTTCACTTTCAATTTCACTAATTCCAAAGTTGCGAGTTTTTCCTCATGTTCCATTTTCTGTTTCCTTTCCTCGGCTTCCCTATCCAATCTTCTATTTTCCGCCTCTGCCTGAAGTTTTCTTTCCTCTGCAGCAGCTTGAAATTTTCTTTCCTCAGCAGCAGCTTGAAACTTTTTTTCCTCTGCCTGAAGTTTTCTTTCTTCTGCAGCAGCTTGAAGTTTTCTTTCTTCTGCAGCAGCTTCATTTTTTTGTTTTTCCATATCCATCTGGAATTTTCTTTCATCAGCTTGCATTTGCAACCTTAAATTCTCAGCATCTATCTTCTTTTGTTCAGCTTGCATCTGCAATCTTAAATTCTCAGCATCTATCTTCTTTTGTTCAGCTTGCATCTGCAATCTTAAATTCTCAGCTTCTGCTTTCAATTTATTTTCCTCTTTTTGTCTCTTTTCTTCTGACTTCAATGCTATGACGAATTGAGCAGTTGCGAAAACTTCTAATTCTTTACCAGACTTGTCAAGGGATTTCCCTTGTGCAATGAAGTATTCCAGTGTAGACATTCTGTCTAATGAAATCAGTAACCTGAAAAAATTAAATAAATTACCTTATCCCACCTCAATGGGAGACAAGTCTTCAATGATAGACTTGTATACTCAGTTCAGTTTATTTCCCTCTCTTCGAGAGACAAGTCTTAGTCAAAGACCTTGTATGGTTACCTTGTTTCTTTATAATAATATTCTATCAATAATCTCAATACGAATAGTGTATCATATTAATAACAATAATAATAATACATGACCAAGTATATGTATGTAGACTGTGTGTGACAATAATAAATACAATGACAAAGATACAGAACAACAACCGAAAACGTTTGCAGAAGTCAAATAAACAATACAGCGAAACTAATGAAAATGTTACAAAAATGTGTAAAGATGACTGCGAAAAGTAAACAAGACAAATGGCAAAACTGTTATAAACAAAAAGGTGTAAAGAAATGAACGAAAGGAAGGAGAGACGAACAGATACAAACAAAATAAATCGAAAATCAAAGAATGGAAAAATAACGAAAACAACACTATCTCATCTCGTCACAGCTAAACGTAAACAGCAACAATTGCCGCTAGCAAATCCCAATTAAGGAAATTTGAAGTCCCTACAGAAAACGCTCTCAATAGACAATCTCTATGACGTGGTATGATCTGAAGGAGTCACCTTACCCAACCAGCCCGCTGAAAACAACAGAAAAATACACAACAATAATACAAGTAACATAAATATCATCAATGGAATGTGTTGCAAACAAAGTTTAGTTACACATGATATTAAAGTAACTCTCTTGCTCTTTGTCAACACGGAAGTATAATGTCAAGCGCGCAATGATCGTTAGATCCACAATAACATGTAGTGGTCTCCAGGAACATAAAGTCACTATGACCTTCTCGATGAATAGAGACTTGAGGCCCAATGTTGAAAAAGTTCGCAGACGGTATTGTTTACCAAAAATACTTGATCTCGAAATACGTGACTTGATCGCTCAGATGTTGGATAGTCTGTTGCCTGTAACGGTAAACAACCAGCGGTACTGTTTACAAAAGGACTTGACTTGTGTGCAGCTGTAACGTGTAAACAACCAGCGGTACTGTTTACAAAAAGAACTTGACTTGTGTAGCTGTAACGTGTAAACAGCCAGCGGTACTGTTTACAAAAAGAACTTGACTTGTGTAGCTGTAACGCGTAAACAACCAGCGGTACTGTTTACAGTAAGGAATCGACTTGTGTGCAGCTGTGGTCCACGTAGCAATATTGCATAGATGCTAACTCCAGTACCTGTACCAACTGTGGTTCATGTAGCATTATCACACAGATGCTAACACTGTTTATGTGGGTCAACAGTCAATGACCTATTTTACTGTCCTGTTATTTCCAAGCTGTCAACCTTGATCGTTCCAATCTGTAATCGAAGCAAAAATTGAAGCCGTAAAGCCCACGGAACTGGCCTACCAGGAATGTTAGTTGTTTTTTATAGCGTGATGCAAATGTTGATGTGTAATTGGCCAGGTATGCGTGTCGATGTCACCTGAACAGGGTAATGGTGCGGTGAAGATCTGGGTCACTTACGCTGACAGCATACATGGTCCTTGTACGATGATGATGATGATGTGAGACATGGGTGTGCAGACGCGAATGTGTTTAGGATCATATATGGTATACAATGCACCCAGTCACACTCGTACAAAAGCCAATGATGGTTATAACTACTGGAACAGTTCATACATTTATTCACAGCACTAACAGTAGAATCACACAGGAACAGTCAATATAAACAGGTTCATGTACATCATGTTAATTGAAATCCCTTGGTACGTATCAGGCATTCTAAAGCTTGTAAACATTCACATATGTGGGCATGGCCAATCGTAGTATGTTCTTTAATGTACAGTTCATAATGCCACTTTGGTATCCCTGACTGAACGCGTCAGATACCTGAATAACTCTGTCATACAAAGGACGAGCCCAAAACTCATGTAATCCTATTACCAGGGCCGTCGTTCAACTTGGCATAACACGCCAGTTACTTCTTTTCATGCTGTAGAATAGTGGCCATTACACAGGACTAAATATGACTTCAGCTGTGTTCTCTTCATAAGCAGGTTGCATAAACTCTGCTTTATTGTTTATATAAATATACCAGCATATGTATATATATATATATATCTTCGTCACTGGACTTCTGTTCGTGTAAAGACGAATAGTCTTACACAGCTGTCTTGAGCACAAAATATAAGTTCTGCATACAGGATCTGTGAGCTGTTCTCACGACTAGGTAATCCTTTAACAAATTCTGCCACCGAAAGCATAGTAATGATAAAGTCGGTGTTACCTTGAAACGAATCCTCAGAACACAATAACAACACTGTCGTCTTTCCTGACGTACAGAAAATCAATGGGGAAAACTGACAACGCAGTCACTTCGAAGATTTTCCTTCCCCAAAATACAATGGACATTCTCGTCCCCAGAAGCCAGGACACATCTTCCTCACGGAAGTCTAATTTTCGCGCTCTCCACTGCGCATGGCACGTAGCCCAGAACTGTATACCTTTGACCCCAAAGGTCAAACACAATGAATGAACCAAAAAGAGAAGATAAGCCCTAATCAACCTGAAACAGCAAAGTTAAGACACAGTTCCCTAACTTTGACCAGGGTGAACAAAAAATGCGACAAATAAATTGACGTCTGAAACTCCGTCAAAAATGACCGCAACAAATACCTACACACAAAATTACCAGACAAGAACAAAACCAATACCACCTATACCCCACCGCTTTTACATTGTCTTACTCCAGCGCTACATCTCAACACATCTAAGAGTCATCACCCCAACCAGTCAAAATTAATAACCCCCCACACTCTCATTTAAAAAAGCTCTTAGTAACCTACTAGCCCGCCATTATCGATTTTTTTATATATTCCGCCATTATTGATTTTTTATATTTTTTATATATATTGTATGAATATATGTATAAACAAACACACCAACAAACAATACAACAACACATAACAATTAAAATGGTATAGTCAAGTCTCTAACACTGCACTCTCACCTCTCGCTGCTGGCCCTAGTATAGTGACACGTCTCTTTCACTCCCGCCTCTCGAACTCTAACACTTCACTCCCACCTCTAGATGCTGGACCTAGTATAGGCAAGTCTCTAACACTTCACTCCCACCTATAGATGTTAGACCTGGTATAGTCAAGTCTCTAACACTTCATTCCCCTCTCTCGATGCTGGAATTGGTATGGTAAGGTTTCTAACACTTCCCTCCCACCTCTCGATGCTGGACCTGGTAAAGTGACGTCTCCAACACTTCCCTCCCACCTCTCGCTGCTAGACCTATTATAGGCAAGTCTCTAACACTGCACTCACACCTCTTGACGCTAGACCTGGTATAGCCAAGTCTGTAACACTTCACTCCCACCTCTCGATGCTGGTCCTAGTATAGTGACGTCTCTAACACTTCAATTCCACCTCTCAATGCTGGCACACTCGCCTACTACACCCCAAAATGTATACACCCATGCGTCGTCACCCGCGCCAGCACAAAATGTCTCCACTCGCTTCAAAAAACCCCTTAGTGATCTACTAACCAACAATTATCGATTTTTTTTATATTTTCCATCATTATCGATTTTTTATATTTTTATATATTGTATGTATATATGTATAAACAAACACGCCAACACATATAACAAAACAATACCACAACACACAACAAGAAGCAAACCAAAAGCAATACCACCCACACCACACCGCACTAACACTTCACTCCTACCACTTCATGATAGTTCTAGTCATGTCTCTAACACTTCAATCCCACCTTTTCATGCTAGAACTGGTCTAGTCACGTCTCTAACACTTCACTTCCTCCTCTCAATGCTAGACCTAGTAAAGTCTCTAACACTTCACTCCCACCTCTAGATGCTGGTACCCCCGCCTGCTACACCACAATACACACATACGTCGTCACCCACGCCAGCCAAAACCAATACCCACCCCACGCACTGAATAAGCAGCACCACACCCCGGTCATTAGGCATCTTTCTCTATAAAAAGCATACATAAGCGAATGTATCGATTTTTAAATATTTTTCTTCTCTTTAACTCAATATTGCAGGTTTTTATCGATTTTTTATGTCCATTTTCTACCTTTATGTATATATATATATATATATATATATATATATGTATATATATATATATATATATATATATATATATATATATATATATATATATATATATACACACACATATATATATACACATATATATATATATATATCTTGTACAAACAAACATACCAACACACAACCAGCCCAATATAACAACACACAACAACAAGAAAACCAAAAGCAATACCACCCACACCACACCGCTCTAACACTTCACTCCCACCTCTAGATGTTAGACCTGGTATAGTCAATCTCTAACACTTCGCTCCCATCTCTCGATGCTGGACCTGGTATAGTCAGGTCTCTAACACTTCACTCCCTCCTCTCAAAGTTAGCTCTAGTAAAGTCTCTAACACCTCACTCTCACCTCTAGATGCTGGTACCCCCGCCTGCTACACCACAATAAACACATACGTCGTCACCCACACCAGCCTAAACCAATACCCACCCCGCGCACTGAAAGGGAAGCACCACACCCCGGTCATTAGGCATCTTTCTCTATAAAAAGCATGCATAAGCGAATTTATCGATTTTTTATATTTTCCTCTTTAACTCAATATTGCAGGTTTTTATCGATTTTTATGTCCATTGTCATACCAACACACTACCAGTCCAATATAACAACACACAACAACAAGAAAACCAAAAGCAATACCACCCACACCACACCGCTTATACACTGTAGCCGTATGACCGGTACGACCGTAGTAGTGAGATTAGCCGTCACCCTACACCACCCATAGACCAGCTAACTTTTTCAATATATATATAAAATACATTTTGTGTTATTCTTATATATATATATATATATATATATATATATATATATACCGGTAATATAGTAGTATATATCATACACCACCCATAGACCAGCTATATATATATATATATATATATATATATATACATTTGTGTTATATATATATATATATATATATATATATATATATATATATATATATATATATATATATATATATATATATATATATATATATATATATAGTCTAACTGTTGTAATATATGTCTTAAAATATGTATAACTAAATATTGTCTACCTGTTGTAATATATGTATTTTGTATAAACAACAACACACAACACACCCGCCAATATTGAACTTATATATTACCATATACAAGGCCTCTCCGCCACCATGTGCCTCCACCACATTTCCTTATATAAAAAGTCACACGCCTCCACCACGCGCCTCCACCACATTTTCCTTATATAAAAGTCATGCGCCTCTACCACCGTGCCTCCACCACATTTCCTTATATAAAAGTCACGCGCCTCCACCACAAATCTACCTGTAAACAACATTGTATACTACTGCTGTGTGAACTTGTTGCAAAAGCTCCAAGACTTCCAAAATCTATGCCGTCACAAGGAGTACTTCTCTCCATAGTACAACAAAAAACTCATGAATAATGTGCCTAATGTTTCTGTTGCTCTAAGGATCGTTCTCACACTTCCAGTGTCAGTGGCAAGCGGTAAAAGCAGTTTCTCAAAGCTCGCACTTATAACAACTTATATTCGCTCAACAATGTTGTAAAAGAGACTAGTTAGCTTGGCAACTTCATCAATTGAACATGCCTAAGCATCAGCCCCTGACCTGAAGAGATAGGTGATAAAACTTTTCAAAGGAAAAGGCATGGAAAGTGAGATCTTGATGTCCATTATATTGACATCTTTTAAGAGACTTAAATTTTAACAACACAGTTCACAAGATTATTCAAAATGATTTGTGCGCTAAAACATGTTCTTTTGTGTTTGAAAAAGATAATCTTGATTTACTTATTATTGCAATTTAAAATGTATTTAGCAGTTTCAAGTTGTATGCTTTTCATTTTTGTCCCCTAGACATCTGTTTTAGAAATTTGCAGTTGACATTTTTGTTGGGGGTGGGTGTGGGAGGGTGTAAGTAGTTAGCCTTGCCTAGGGCGCAAAATAACATGGCACCTGCAGTGAATATTCTACAAATCTAGACCAGCACTTCTCAAAATATCTAATGTGACGCTTGAGAGGCTGTGGATGTTTCGGACCGGAAATACATTTATTTTTTTTTTCAGATATGCCAGGCATTAGTAACATTTGTGTGCCATTATTATGATTGTATTTCTTACAATACATTAAGGGCGTAGGTACATATGCACCAAACAGCAGCGGCACAGTTATCTCTTTTTTTTTTTTTTTCCTCGTCAGAATTCTTGTCCTGTATGTGCTCCACCCAGGCACAAGTACGTTGGGTTTCAGTGTCATTCATCTCTTTATTCTTAGGTTAAATCTCCTACATTGTTTGATTGGTTCATTTTTTATACATGTCTACATCGCTGTGATCTTTGTTTCTCGAGTTCTCTCTACACTTCATTTTTTTCAACAAGGTGGTTTCTTCGCACCCCAAGCTCCCCATGCACCTGTCTGGTTCTTGTCATCTGTTCCACCTTGGTGATCTTGTCATCAGTTCCACATTGGTGATCTTGTCATCAGTTCCACATTGGTGATCTTGTCGTATCATTTCAATCCTTCTAATCTTCTTAAGACCCATTATGAAAGTCTGGAACTGTTGGTTACTGTTTTTACTAATCTACATGTTTCGCAGCCTTACAATAGGACTGATTTGATATTTGAATTTAAGATTCTTATTTTGTTTTGGATTTCATTTACTTTAATTTCCAAATATTTCTGAGTTTGAAACTTGGCAGCTTCAAGTAATTCAGTCTACTCAGCTATGTCTGTATCAACTCTTGTGTTAGGGAAGGCAAAGACAGTGAGGAAGCGAAATGGTCACCCTAACTTTTAAAGCTGGACACACTATAGTGAAGTCTCTAACACTTCACTTACCCACGAAACACTTCACTGGAGGACGGCAGTACCTGCAGGTACAACCTGTACTTTGTTAGTGGATTGACATAAGTCTGGGGCCTGACCATGAAGGAGTCACAGGAGGAAGATGAAACTTGGCACATTTAAAGTTCATCATATTTGTACTGAATGTGTGAAGTACGCGTTTGTTTCTTCAATGGATTTTCCCGCGACGGTGCACAGCGCAATGTACCCTATTGACCGGATCTGCTGCTCCAAAGATTTGACAAAACAATGGAAAAGAAGGAGGCCAGAGCTGTGATAAAATTTCTGATGTTTCAGGGAAAAACACCTACAGAAATACACAGGGAGATGGAACCAGTGTTTCATGATTCTTGTCCTTCATATACTTCGGTAAAAAAAAACTGGTGTCAACAGTTTAAGTGCGGCCGCTCAAATGTTGCTGATCTGGTAGACCAGCCTCAAACTGCAACGATGAAAATGCAACAAGAGTGAAGAAAATCATTGACTAGGATCGAAAAATGACAATTGTGGAGATAGCTAGTAGAGTAAAACTAAATGAAAGAACAGTTTATAGAATTTTACACAACAGAGTGAACATGAGAAAAGTGTGTGCACGCTGGGTTCCGCGACTGTTGACACGTGAACAGAAGCAAACGAGGGTAAATTGCTGTCAACAGTTGCTCAAAAAGTGTAAATCAAAATTATTTTTTTTGGAGACCATGGTGACAGTAGATGAGACTTGGGTACACCATTATGACCCCGAATCCAAAATTGCCAGCATGCAATGGAAAACCCCGGGCTCCCCAAGACCTGTCAAGCCGAGAGCGCAGAAATCTGCAGGAAAAGTGATGCTGACAGTTTTTTGGGACGGCAAAGGTGTCCTTTGAAAAGATTATCTGCCTCGTGGCAGATCTTCTCACAAAACTAAGAAAGGTTGTGACCAGGAAACGAGGGATAACGTGCACTCAAAATCTTCCTTTGCTTCAAGACAATGCGCCCTCTCACAAAGCACGGCTTGTGCAGCTAGCAGCCAATGATTTGAATATTGAAATTCTTCCACACCCACCATATTCTCCAGATTTGGCTCCATCAGACTTTTTTCTATTCCCAAATCTTAAAAAACAGCTAAAAGGAAATCATTTTGACAGCGATGAAGAGGTTATACTGGCACGTGATGACTGGTTTAGTTTGAAAAATAGGGTGTTCTACTCCCAAGGTCTTTTCAAGGTCAAGCAGAGATGGCAGAAGTGTGTCAATTCAGACGGTGGCTATATTGAAAAGGAATAAACACTATGCAAAATTTCAGCTCTCTGTGACATGTCCTTCATGGTCACGCCCAAGACTTATGTCAATCCCCTTGTATTTCTTAATGTAGCGAGAGATCCTCTTAAATTTTTTTCTTATTTTGATATTTTCTCATTCTTCTAAATTCCTTTACCGACAGACAACCCCAAATTTAACGGCATCGCCTACATCAGGAATAACAATCCTGCAACTGCCCTGTTGTATTCCGCCGCTGGTGGTATGGCTGGGATTCAGACGACGGTAAGTTATCTCAAACTGAAACCCATGTGGCCCCTGAGTCCCGACTCTGCAAGGTAAAACAAAGTGGCTGAAACCTACAGCACAAAATGACTTTAAAAATTATGTTACATCGAAGTGCAGAATCGAAGTGGTGGCTGAAGAAAAAGTTGTAACGAATTTAACAGTTGTGAAAGTTGAGTGTCTTGTGATCAGTGCAAGAATTATGGTGATACGTCTGCTAGTTATGATTACCGAGAGTAAGTCACCCGCCAAAATATGACGGGAAATAATTATGTTGTACTCTCTCTGCTGCATGCCCCTGATGACATCTCTAAATTCTCATGTCAACATGTCATTTATGTCCATTTTACTTCAGAAGTACGGACACACTGAAACAGTGAACACGACAGCATAGTAAGTTAAAGATAGTTCTATAGCAGATACTGCCACAGGGGAGTGAAATGTTAGAGACTTCACTGTACTATCTCCAGCATTGGGTGATAAGGTGACCAGATTCCTTCCTCGACAGCATAGTAGCTTTGTCTATAATAAGCAAGGGGGCTTTATTGGCTTACTATATTAATATAAATGATGGAAACACGTATTACTACGTACCTGACCCACATAATATAAATGGGGAAAATTCCAGAAATTTAGTCATCGAAAAGCAGCAGGGGCATGAATATTTATTTCTTTAAAAAAAAAAAAAAAATTAAAGGGAAGAAATGCTCGCTGTTGAATAGGCACACAGTTAACTGCCCTGCTAGAACGCACCATGAAAAGGTTGCAACTTTGATGGAAACAGATAGGACTTTTTGTTACCGATTATAATCTAATAAGGGAATTAAACAACTGTTGTGTTGAGTGCACATGTGATAGTCTTGGTAGACAGATACATTTTCGTGATGAGTGCACCTGCGATAGTCATGATTATGTTACACCTGTAGTGAACGGGGCCGACTTTTGGTAGTAATTTAATGTTGTTTTTCATCACAAATAAATATTTTGTTTCATCACGTGTGAAGAATCATTAAATGAATATTCGTCTCAGACTATGTTTGATCATTTCATCTTTTTTTTATGCCTTTCTTCTTCCTCGGTCGCTGTCATACTGCCAAATCTTTCTCTTATAAAATTGGCGATCTCTCAGACTTCTTAAATCGCAACAGCTTTTAATGTCTTCCCAGTACACACACACACACACACACGCACGCACACACACACGCACGCACACACACACACACACACGCACGCACACACACACACACACACGCACGCACACACGCACACACACACACACAATTAAGACTATATGAGAGCTGCGTACTTTATGTGCTTCTCTATCCCTCTCTATATGTGCGTGAATGACTATGAGTAAATATACTTGTGTATGCTTAGTTTCTGATTGTGATGATAATATTAATTAATCCTGTCTGAAATTGTTAATATTTGAATTTTAATTTGAAAAACGCTGAAAATTGTATTGCAGGGCAGAAATGTAAAAAGGCAATTATGCCTCTGTCTTTACCCTGATGGAATAAAGATTTCGTTCGTTCGTTCGTTCTATGGCGCGGAATGCTGGAGAGTAACAGAGTAGGAAATGTCGAAGTTGTCCTCTTTCCACACAATCTGCCGAAGAAAAATTCTCCGAAAATATTAGCCGAATACAATCACCAACCAAGAACTGCTTACTCGCAGCAACCAAGAGGACATACACACCATCATAGCTGGCAGACGCTGGAGCTATGTTGGCCACGTCCTCAGAAGAGACCCCAATGCCATCATAAGAGCAGCTATGCTATGGACCCTTGAAAGAAAGTGAAAGAGAGGCTGACCAAAAACAACAGAGCGGAGGACTGTGGAGGCTGAAATGCAAAGAATTGAACAAGAGCTGGGGCACTGCACGAAGGATGGCCGCCGACCGAACAAAGTGGAAGCAGTTTGTTGCTGCCCTACAAGACGCTACCTGGCGTGATGGCCACTGACCGCTTTGCCAGAACTTTCAATATGTACTTTTGTTTGTGCAGTTCAAAACATAACAAGCAGGGCTGTGGAGTCGCACAAGATTGTTTGTCGACTCCGACTGTGATTCCAGTAATTTATTATAAGAACGACTCCAGCTCTCTGACTCCAACTTCGTCTCTATTAAATATTAACGGCATCACGTATGATCATATCTTTGATATATGTACGGTGGCCAAATAAAAAGTATAGCACCAATATTGTAACCACAAAGATCATTTGGTTTTAACAGAATTCTTGTACCTGAATGTTGGCGATATATACTTATTACGTGTATATTATAGGAATGCTAAAGTAAAACTAGTCTCTTTTAACTTTAACAAGTTATCATTTGTTAACTAACATTGAAAACTGCTCTCAAATGTTAATTTGTTATAAACCTAAGAAAAAAAACTCTTAACGTTAAGGGTTTATCTTCATTTCGTACAAACATGTACGTTTTTAAGTTGATTTTGTTCTAAGAAAGAAGATGGCTTCAGTTAATCCTCCATTGTTGCTTCCAGGTCAGATCTTGAATTCGGAGGTCACAAAACAATTGCCGTACACTTATATTTGTTGGTGGGAAAGCTGTGACAATAAGAACGGTGTTTTGCACTAATCAGTAGTATGGAGGCATTGTCTATTTTGCATGCCTCTTCTATGTGCGGTCAATTTTTTTCTATCTTTTTCTGCGCATTGTTAAATCCCAGCTTAACTATGGGTTATTCGGTGCATTGGGTCAATATAAATGGCGGCCAAACGGATGTCATTGTGCAACATTTGACTTTCTTGGCGAAGCATTCGGGAATTTTACAATTATGAAGGGGGTGGGAGTCGGGGAGCTCGTTAACTGACTCCGACTGCAATTTCGACTCAGCACAAAACTCCCGACTCCTTGACTCCAACTCCTGACTCCGCAACACTGAGATTAAGTAATGTAGTTACGTAGTATGTTTCTGGGGTGATGGTTGTACTAGAACTGTAAATGCATTGCTATTTTTTAAATCTTTTCGTTACGGTAGATATGCGGAAGTTATTACTCATTCTGAGATTTGGGTTGTTAACAGTTGAAGATGTTGAAAACAACTGAAGCTGACATCGCCTGCTATGTTGATGAAGCAATTATATTAAATGGCACTGTTTTATTTTAGGTAACTGAGATGTCACATTTCCCGACATCTACTCTGCCACCACCATTTGTGAAAGACGGAGAACGGTGGATTTTGACTATATACTTCATGGATCCAGGTATGTTAGTCTTATCATACCTTTTCTAAGACTGTACGTGTAAACGTATGATTGTCGTAGATTTATTGATAGGAGAATTAAGACTTGGGTTGGTCCCTTCTGAATAGGTTGGAAAGAGTGATAGTCACAGTGTGAGATAGAAATAGAAAATAGATTTCCACGAGTGAGGTGGTAGAATTGTGATAGAGGCTGTCTCTGAGAGCGGAAAAAAAATCTTATATCTCTCTCACCTATCTTCAACGACAAATTTAGAGTAGTCAGACAGTCTAACACATATATATTAAATATATATATATATATATATATATATATATATATATATATATATATATATATATATATATATATATATATATATATATATATATATATTTCCACTCACGTGCACGCACATTTAAGTGACGACAGGTAGACACACAGACGTGGGAACCCTATAACAATGATTATATAGAGATTTAGAACGAGCTGACCAACACGCTGATTAATTTATTTTTAAGTTTATTTATCATGGTAAACTTAAGTCACAACATGTAAAATTACATTAAAAAAAGCATATACACAAAGTCATAAACAAATCAAGGAATGCTACAAGAACTGATAGACCCACAGTTATGATCTTCCCTCGATGGATAGCCCACAGTCTCGTTAGGAGAAAAATGATACCACAACGAGTCCCAGATACATATGACTGAGTAAAAAAAAAATGTTTTCCCCGTTTAAGGTATGCACAGACCTGATACTATAATCTAGTTTAGGGGAAAATATTGTTAGCAAAACCAAACTTGCATGACGAAAGTTATGACAGCAAATAGGTGCAAAAAAATACAACCATAAAAAAAAAGGATCGCTCCGTCCTGCATTCACTCTATTCATTCAACTGAGCTCACGTGCATTCTTTTATACTCACAGCTTTGGTAGCCACTTCGGGAACAAAACAAACAATATTTAGGACTTGCCCAAACAGAATCATAAATGGTAATCTTGGCCAAGAAAACCCCAGGTCCACAACGGGTTGAATTCACCACTTCCGGGACCGTTCTCTTTGGAATACTATTGTTTTGGATGTCTGTTAAAGTCACATAAAATTGTTCAAGCACGAGCGTTTATAGCGAGCACAGTGTCAACATCTTAGATTACAAACGAATGAGGAATGTCAGGTCGGCACCTTCTCTCAGTATAGGAATTTAGTTGGTCACACCACCACTGTCAACAGAGTTGGGAAATTTACTGATTGAAATATGTTACTTGCCACGAAGGCTGGAAACTGACTAGAGTGTTCTCAGGAGAAATCAAACCAGGCTCGATGACACGTTACTTCTTTAAAATCTTAAAGTTCGTGCAAAAGTTATACATCAAATCTTTAAGGTAAGAATGTTTGTTGTTTTCTTCACAGAGTTAACTCTTACTCAATGCTGGCAAAGTTTGGGTACCACAGTTTCACTATATAAAATGGAAAGAATACATATCAAATACTTATACATACTATAACCGATAATTTAAACTGCAAGCGTAGCTTGTCTTATAGTTTAACACTTCCCGTGGAATAAGTTATATAAAATCATCTATCCTCATGAATTAGGAATACGTTCCGTCAACACTCATGAGGCTTCTAGCATTTATAAGTTTAGTTTAGAAAGTTTATTCTCGTCTGATTATTTTAGCAGTAAAATTAAATTCCTTTATTAGCCGACTGAATTTAAGCTAGAAATTATAAATTATTCTGCTTTCCACTGAACACGTCACTAGAACTAATACAGACTTATGTATTTAGCGCTCTGCACCAAATCTAACTAGTGAAATAAAATAAGCGATTTAATTACTTTTAAACACTTCACAAAATACTAGATAATAATATATTTTACCTCACACAGAACTACAGGTTCACAACGACTAGGATAATTCACTAGATAGGTATTTAGAAGCTCGGCAAAATTTTGCGAGAAACTAATGGCTTCATTATACAAGCTTTATTCACTAGCGCGAGTGGTTCTGTCTACTGCAAGTTGGAGAATGAGTGAATATTCTAAGCTACTGCTATAGATATCTGAAAATAGACAAAGGCCGCGCGCTAATTTCCAAACCCGAAAAAGCGCCGGTCTCTCCCCTTCACTCACTCTAACACCTCCCATTAACTAGAAGCATTTCCCATAACTGACACTTTGCGTCTCTGACACCTTACGCCAACTCTGGCCGTGCAGTGTGAGTGTCATATCACCTGACACTGAGAATCTACCTTGGCAACTCATGTCAGATGCGAACTCCCAGACAAATGTCTGAAACTGCGCCGTAGAGGTGTCAGTTTTTCGCGCTTTTCTTGAGCGCTTACCGAGAAACTACGATTCGACCGGTGAAAATGTAGACATTTAGTCTGCTCTCAAGTCTGAGATAAGCGAAAGTCACAGTTTCGTTCACTGACATCTAAATGCAATAGAATGCATGTTAACGCTCTCTCTCTCTGACACGTTATGTCATAACTGCGTTCTCAATGAAATGCGGTTCTAAATGAGAAATGAAACTGGCGAAAGTGAGAATGGGAAAAAATAATTAATCGCAAACGAATGGATGCGAAAAAATACAGGAAAAAAAGAAAAGAGTGATAATAAAAATAGAGGATACGGGTGACAGAAAAAAGAAGAAGATATAGGCAATTTATAGATCATAAATGTCTACGTGACAATGATCATAGATTGTGAATACGCGTTATCAAAGATTGTAAGTGTAATAATATCGTGAAATATTTTTTCTAAGTATGTGTATCAGTATAAACACAACATAGATTGTAAATATGCATTATCAAAGCTTGTAAGTAAGTATTTTTAATGATGCCATATGTTTTATAAGAACGTGTAAATTTGTAAATATAGTTTGTAAATAGGCATTATCAAAGCGTGTACGTAGAAAATGTTATGATACATTATCTAAGTATGTGTGTATGTATGGACATAAGTTGTAAATATGCGTTTGCAAAGCTTATAAGTATTATGATATGCTTTCCAAGTACAAGCAGCCGTATTAATAATGATTGTAAAAATGCGTTACAAAAGATTGTAAGTACAATGGCGTGATATGTTTTCTAACTGTGTGTAGACATATGAACATAGATTGTAAATATGCATTATCAAACCTTGCAAGTAAGTATAATGATATTGTATGATTTCTAAGTCCGTGTAAACTTATAAATAGGGATTATAAATACGTGTTATCAAAGACTGTAAGTGTCATAGTGTGATACGTTTTCTAAATATGTATATATATATGAATATAGATTGTAAATGTGCGTTGTCAAAGCCTGTATGTTAGTACAATGATATCATATGCCTTTTACGTAGGGGTCAACGTGTCTACTATCTAACAAAAGAAACCTGTCACACCTTGTATTTTGTTCTCAATAAGTGTGCATCGAAAAATTTATAAAGCAAACATGGCAGTTCGATACTGGATTTATGTCTTGAAAGAAATTAGGTTACAAAACAGAAATGTAATCATCGAGTGTCACGTGGTCGTACCTTAAAGACGTGTGTTGTCCAAAACAAAAATCAAAAACTCAGTAACGAATGTAACCACTATGGACTTGCACCGCTGTACTAAAGCGGCGTCTCATGGAGAGTTCCAAACGTCTGATCTGGTCTTCTGAGATGTTGTTCCATGCCTCATTAAGCGCTGTATACAACTGGTCCAAGGTCACTGGCTGATAATGGAGGGTGGGCACCCTTCTGTCCACATGGTCCCAGAGATGTTCAATGGGATTCAAGTCAGGGAATAGAGCTGGCCAAGCGTCGAGGATGTTCACATTAGCTGCATTGATGTAGTCTAGGGCTGCTACTGCTCTGTGATCAGAGGCATTGTCCTGCATGCAAATTAGGCCCGGTTCATGTTGGTGAAGGAACGGCAGAGCGTGCGACTGCAGTACGTCACGGATGTAGCGTGTAGCGATTGGCTGTCAGGGTTCCTTCAATTCTGACAAGATTGGTTCTGTGCTCAGCGGTAATAGCCCCCCCCAATTCCCAACCATAACGCTTCCTCTGCCGAAACTGGCTGCCTCCTGAATGCACTTAGAAGAATACCTTTCACCCCTCCTGTAATGTACCTGGATCCTACTATCCTGCCGTTTAAGAAGAAACATGGATTCATCAGACGATACGACAGCACGTCACAGGTTGTTAGTCTATCTGAGGTGCAGTCTGGCCCATTGGTATCTTGCTACGATGTGTCACGGAAGCAGGCGCGACCGTTATGCTGTTCTGTAAACAAGTATGTTTGTTTCTCGAAGGCGTCTGAGGACCGTCAAGTTACTGATAGTCCTGAAGCCTGGGAACGGACATGCTGTTGCCTGAGCATGTTGGAAGTGGTTGCTAAGATGTACCGTACATATCTAACGGTCTTCAGCCACTGTTGTTAAACTTAATCTACCACTTCTGGGACTGTCTTGAGTTGTTCCTGTGGTGTGCCATCGTATGTGCAAGTCCCTAATTGTGCCTCGGCATACACCGAAGTAGCGAGCAACGTCACTAACGGATGATCCTACAACTGATTGTCAGATGGCTTGGCTGCCCTATCCTTCAGACAATCGTGGCATGGTGAAATTCAGGTACAGTCAACACTAAATGCTGTTTTTTTGACAAGCGCAATCGCCAAAGCAGAGGAACCAGCCGTTAAAACTCACATATCACATACGTGGGGCACGGGGTACTCGAAAAACGCATATTGCACGTGCTGCACGCACAGTTGTTATTACGGCGTGTACTCAGTGCACTAATTGCTCGTACTTCCTGGCAAACTGCCCATGCGTATTTTTCTATCTTTTATGCAATGACCTCGAAAAATTTACAATTCTATACCTGAAAGGTTTCTTTTGTTAGTGGGTATATATAGAGATTTACAACAGAAAAAGCCCCCAACCTCATCTGAGAAGAGAAATGCTCCTATATGTGAATATGTAACACCGACAGCACGAGTGATACATTAACAAACTAGATAATGATCAAATGATTGTTGGGTTTATTAATTAAATATCCACACATATAGGGTTAGTAATGGTTAGAACGTGATGGTGGTAAAAGACGATTCACACAAAACACACAGATCAGATATTAAAATTGCAGTTAATTAAGTAGAAGTTAATTAAGAATGAACTGGTGTAAAGCGAAATGATGATGATGTGATATGATACGTGTTACCAAAATGGTGAGTAATCTACACAGCCCATGTGTCTCTAAATGCTTCTCATGGATACGATGATTCACGAGCACGGTATGCATAAAATGTCCCAAGTTGTCAAACGTTATGTCGAGTGGGGTATCTCTAAGTCGAGGACGTTCTCATGAAAACTGTTGTCGTACTGAGAACGTTGACGATATATATATATATATATATATATATATATATATATATATATATATATATATATATATATATATATATATATATATATATATATATATATATATATATATATATATATATATATATATATATATATATATATATATATATACGAGGGACGGTTAAAAAGTAATGCCTCGTAATTTTTAATTTCATTCAATAGGCAAGAAAACAGATACAATTCACATTGAAATGTAGCCCCAAGTCTGAACTTCAAAAATTTATTTCTCAATGTAGTCTCCGTTATTTGTTACAATTTTTGTCCATCTTCTGACAAGGGCATGTATCCCCGCACGGTAAAAATGTGTGTCCTTTTTCCTAAACCACTGGCGTACGGCGCGTTTAAGGGTCTCGGTGTCCTCAAATTGATGTCCGCAAAGATCTTCTTTCAGTGGTCTAAACAGATGGAAGTCAGAAGGTGCAAGATCGGGACTGTAAGGGGGATGTGGTAATAATGTCCAGCCAAATTCTGCAATCGCATCAATGGTGCGTTTAGCGGTGTGTGGCATGGCATTATCGTGCAACAGAAGTGCAGTTCTCTGATATTTCAATGGGTAAAGTCGCCGAAGACGACCTCTAAGCTTCTTCAAAGTTTCAATGTAACGGTCTGCATTAACCGTGTTTCCCTGTTCCAAGAAGTCGAGAAGAATAACACTGTCGTAAATTTATTTTTAGAGAAAGAGTCTTAGAAATAGTGGTCCTGTTTAGAGTGGAGAATGACGGTGAAGGCTCAGTGATAATAAGGGTTAGAAAGTAAATAGTTGCTTCACAGAGTGCTGGGGAGAGCAAGGACAGACTCTTTTACGACAATCTGTTTTTCTCAAATCTACTCCTTAAAGACTCTCCTGGCTAAAACAATTATTTGCCAGTTATCAAACACTCAAGCGCTCACACCGATTTGGTGCTTCAAACTCACGGACGTTACGTGAATACAACTATGTTAAACAGATATGTGAAATTTGGGCTTGGGTATTCCAACACAGTACTAAATAAGTTTTATGCTGTTTATTTATCAATTAAAAAATCAATCACAGCATTTATCAGTTTACAGGTAACAATCATAGTTTACAGAAAAAAAAATACAAATGACAAAATGACATGGTTGGGGGGGAGGAGAGGGGTGAAGATTGATATCCAATATGCCCTTCCCTCTTGTACAGACAAATGAAAAGAACCCAGTCAAAAGACAGGTAGTTTCAGAAATAGATAAGTTAACCCAACAGTAAATTAATCTATCCTGGAAAAAAGAGGTGTTACCATAGTAGGTATGGGGATTAGAAAAACTAGTCCTATTATTCTTAACTGTTTTTCCTGCTACTAAGCAGATCAGGAAGGGGAAATAACAGAGTTAAGAAATCCCACTTATAAAGTGAACAATACAAGGAATAAAAATAACAAAGTGTTTACCAAGTAAAGCAATTAAAATGGTGGCACATAAATTTCATTCAGTCATGCACGCTCGTGAAGGCCCACACACAATTTCTCACACAAACTTACCGATCTTGGTATCAGGCACTCCATAGAAATATAATAACAGTAGTTAAACACTGGACTTAGGAAAGTGTCCTTTACTTCGATGTCCAGCCCCAGATTGTCAGGTTTATGCGTTAGTATAGTCCCGAAATCGCTGGAAAAGTGAAGCCTAAGTGTTCTTTGGTTTTGTTGTGTTTAAAGGAAAAAGTTCTATGGGGACGGCACTGTCTTACTTAGATACGAAGGGGAAGGGGGGGGGGGGGGGAACTGGTGTGGTCTCTTTGATTTCGCCGCTGGTGGTGAAAACTTCTTAATGTGATGACGACGACTGACCAGTGAGGTAAGTGTTAAATCCAGTGAAGAAAAACTATTCACAGTTCAGGTAAATATGTACTCTCTCACAGCAGAGCAGTAAATAAAACATCGCTAAAGGCAAATGTTCTTCTTCCAGTTTATCTTACAGATTGTAATTTAATTTGGTGGTTTATTTAAATGTTCTTGGGTGTGCTTTCTTTCATGTAATTATGATAGCTAGGCCGCATCGGACCGCCACAAGATTATATTTAAAAATGTTTATAAGAATCTCTGAAGGTAGAACCGAGTCTGGAGGACTCTATATAATTTATTGCTGGGATCGCAAAGGTTATGTGATCATTCTATAAGAAAAGATAGAAAAAACATGACAACATAATCATACCGCAAAAATCAAATAATACTTTAACGCGCGATAAATTTTACCGTTAAGACTATTATATACACTCGCGTATTTAATTAGACATTAAAGAAAACACTTCGCGAGTCTAATGGTTAAAGCACACACACATATATATATATATATATATATATATATATATATATATATATATATATATATATATATATATATATATATATATATATATATATATATATATATATATATATATATATATATATATAGAACTTAACTGAATTTATTAATTTAAAAAATCCTTCGCGACTTTAAAAGTTAATTTAAGCGTCTATTATCTTTGGGAAAAGTTTAATAGATATATCATTAAATTTACGCCTGGAACTTTTGAGATGAGTTTAATTTAATAGATTTAAATAAACACAAAATTCAGTGAAATAAAATGAAAGCACTAGGCCACTGATCACTTTAACAAATATATTATACCGTGCACAGAAAAGAATTCACTCCAATGTAGCCACCAATTCAGATGGAAATCTAGCAAAATTCTACTATAGCTAGTGAATCTTAAATCTCTGGCAAACGAATGATAAAATGGCATTCTTCAGGGTCTTTATATATATGAAATGGAATGTAAGAACGATGGGACATGTTAGAATTTGACACCTTTTTAGATCTCAGGAGACTTTCGGGGTTCTGACCGCCAGACTAAGGAGAGATGCCGCCCCTGGTTTTTCCGTATCTCCGTTCGCTGCGTCCGCTTCAGGTTTCCCGTTCGTGCCCACTGCGAGCGGTTCTGTGTTTAACACAGAGATGCGAAATGCCGGCAAGAAACTTGCGTCCTTCGTTTCAGAGACCACTACTGCCTTTGATAGCATGCCGCTCCGTCTTTCCTTAGATCCCTCAGTGTCTGTTTGATCGAGTGCCGCTACTTTCGTTTGATTCTTGCAACGCCTTTAAGGCAGGCGTACTGACCAAGGTAAGGAAAATAACTGCTCTTGATTGCTCTAGCGATAGCAGTGGGTGTGGTTTAACCTCCCCTTGAGACAATGCGATGACCAGAGTGTACGGTAGATAAACTGTCCACATATTAATCAGCAAACGTGTTGACCATCTGCGTGGAAAGGTTGCATCCTAATGAGTCCACGTTTCTGTTGTGCATCGCTAATGAGCGCAAGTGGAATTAAAAATCCCGTTTGACGAAAAGTTAACAATATTCGGGGGCACTGATGCTACGAGGTGTCTACCATGTCATCTAACAATTCAGGGTCAGCTGAGTTTCATCGTCCGTCACAATCGTCCCCTCTTTTGAGACATGAAAACATCTTTTCATGTTTGATTTATGACAATGACGCTGCCCTGATCGGTAGCTTTTGGATGATTGGTATGTTCAACTTCCTCTTCTTCCTCCGTAGTCCAGTTTCTACTCAGGAAATCAGCCCCGACATTCTGTCTTCCCGGAATATATTCCACTTTGAAGGAGTAAACACTTAAAAGAAGGGCCCAACGCATGATCCGTGCGTTAAATTCTTTATTAGCACCAAGAAAAGCTAATGGAGCGTGGTCTGTTTGCACCGTGAAAGATGTCCCATAGAGAAACTCATGATGGCGTCTGATACCGTCAATCAGAGCGAGACATTCTCTTTCGACTACGCTGTAGTTCCGTTCAGCTTTATTGTCCGTTCAGCTTTATTTAATTTCCGACTGCCGTAAGCAACTGGAAATAGCATATTCGGGTCACTGTCCTCGGCTTGCAGTAACGTTGACCCGATGCCCTGACGTGACGCGTCAACCCGCAGTACGAAAGGTTTCTTGAGGTCAGGTAACCTCAAAATGGGGTATGCGGACAACTGTCCTTTCAAAGTGCTGTACGCGTGTTCGCACTTTTGATCCCAAATGACCTTATCAGGACAACCTTTCTTTGTGAGGTCAGTCAGAGGTGCCGTCAATCCGTTGAAGTTCTAGATGTATTTCTGATAATATGCACATAGTGATAGGAAGGAACGAGTGTCTTTCTTGGTTCCGGGCCTTTTAGCTGCAATTATTTTTTCCACGTTTTTCTTAACGTGCCAACTACAGCCGTGAGAAATAGTATGCCCCAGGAAGTCTAGCTTTTTAAACCCTATGAGACATTTGCTAGGTCTGGCTATGAGACCAGTTTCCTGTAGTCTCCTGAGGAGCATAGCAACCGTAGCAATATGTGCGTCGTAGGTCTCCGATGCAATTAATATGTCATCCATGAAATTATGGATATGGGGACTTTGCAAAGGTTCTAGACGCTTCCTCATCATCCTGGTGAACACTCCTGGTGCGTTATGCAATCCGAACGGCATCACATTAAATGTGTAATGTCCTTCACTAGTGCTGAAAGCTAACAAAGGTTTAATTTCCTCCTTGACTGGTATTTGAGAATAACCTTTACTGAGGTCAATCTTGGAGAAAATTTTTGCTTTGCTGAGCTTGGTGAACAACTCAGAAACAGTTTGGAGAGGTTCGGGCTGGAATTCTGTTACCGCGTTTAGTAGCCGGTAATCTATACACAGCCAAACGTCCTTGTTGGGCTTCTGCAACAGCACTACACTCGAACTGTAAGGAGATGTAGACTGTTAAGAGCCTTTGCGTCGTTCTCTGTATGTTGTCTAGGGATTACTAATTTTATATGAAATATTGTCACCAAAACTCTTACCACAACCTTTATAGGTATTCGTTCTGCTTTGTATTCAGATTCGTTTTATCGACCTAACTGTCAGAAAGTGTTAGTTGTTTCTATGTATTCAAACGTATAATTCAAACTATGAATCAGTCCTCTACGAATTCTTTTTATACGACTTTCCAAGTTTTATTTAACATATAAACGTGCATGAGCGACACATTGCTCTAATAAAGTATGACATCCTCAATTAAATATCGATTCCACCTTCCCTATATTATTTATACATGAGTCCACACATCTGAAAATTCTTCATGCTATCAAGACTTATCTCTACGTGCTTACATAGCATATTCCATACTTTCCTCCGTTTATTTTATTCTTAGGAGTTTCTCTTTATATTTCATCTTCCTTTCATGTCCAAATTATTTCGATTCCGTGCCTTCTTGCACATTTTCCTTTTGTCGGCAATCAAATGTATTTTCGTGGATATTCATATCCCTGCATAACGGTTATATCAACCTTGACCTATGGTCAAATATCTCCTTTGGCAAATCGAGATTAAATCTTACCCGAATTTAACACATCCTAATAAGATGGGTTTGTCCCATAATGAATTCACCGTACACTTGATTTCTATATCGAAATCTGAATTATATAAACACCTTTTAAGTAGACTTCGCTGCACTTAGATAAGTGGACTACGCCACATAAGCCGACACTGTCCATTCGGGTCTCAGCCCACAAGTAGAATGCACACTACGTCATGCCTCGTAACCGTGTGTAGTTACATTCCAGCATCATAGTTATTCTGTGTTCTGGTGAGGCACATCTTGGTGCAGAGCGATCTCTCCCAAACCACTTTTACTAATCGCTTTGCCCCATGATGCGCTATCAACATTACCCCCTCGTCCCGCGAGCGTTTACCTCGGGTGAACGCTGGAGAAGATAATAAATAAACACTGATCAATTCAGATAAAATGATTATTATCGATTAAAACCGATTAATTTCGATTAAAATGATGAATCGCGATTAAAACCGATTAATTTCGATCAAAAGTGATTAAAAGTGTAAACAAAATGTCACTAAATGTTTAACTATGATTAACTAAACAAACCACTTATAGATTATAAGTTTTTAAAGTTTGTTCTCAATTTACACAAGTCGATATCACTGTGTCATCTTCCATTGTATATATGCGTGTGAGTCTGTATGTCATTACCGTGGATGTACCGGAAACCTTGTATATGCTTTATGCTAATACACGGTATAATGTTAATATTTTTGTGTATCACAGTTATTTGATTCTGGAAACCTTGGGCAATTTATTCGTCAATGCACTCTTGAAATGTCAACTTTCGTTTTGTAGCTAGTAAGAGGTAACAGCGAGTTTTGTATTTATAAGCATTATGTCACTCTGTATCTCCTTTTCTCAAATTTTTGTGAATAACCTTGAACGAGATTCTTAATTAGGATATTCCATATAGTATCAGTTCTTTTCACCAGACCACCTGGACAGCAGATCAGCTAGCCAATTGTCGGATCCACGAATTGGTTGGATCTCAAAGTGGAATTCTTGCAATAAGAGAAACCAGCGGTGTAGTCTTGGGTTGTTGTACGTCTTGGTTTTGAGTGCTGTCAATGGTGCGTGATCAGTCTGAAGTATGAATTTGCAGCCTAGTAGATATTTTGACAGCTTTGAAATCGACCAAACTATGGCGAGCAATTCACGCTGACCAGCTGCGTAACGTTGTTCTGCTGGTAGAAGCGTCCTGCCGATGTACACACATGGGTAAGTCTATCGTCCCATCGTTGCATCAAACAGCCACCTATGCCTGTCCCCGATGCGTCCGTTCTGAGAAAAAAGATTTTTCGAGCATCAGGAATCGTTAGAATAGGATGCTTTGAAAATGCAGATTTTATCATATTCAACGAACGATTAGCATTGTCTGACCACTGTATTTTTAATGGTGCACCTTTGCACGTCAATGCAGACAATGGTAAAGATAGAAAAGTAAAGTGCTCAAGGAATTAATGATTCTGACTGAACAGCAAAAATAGTAAAGTCAAAGACGATGTAAGTCCAAACGTATAGGATAGTAATAGATAAGAAATGCAATAGAATGTGTAAGAGCCAAGAAGTGTAGTAATAGAACTATTGTAGCAACAGATGTAGTACTAAACATCTGAACTAGAAAAGTAATGCACACGAGAACGCAACTAACAAGTGCGTGGTATAGAGTAATCAATGTAATGTCAAAGATGACGATGTAATCGAACATCGAGTATATGGCTAGCATATGATGACATATGAATGAGCGTAACAGCTCTGTTGGCATCTGATGTAGAGCGGAAAAGAATGAATGCCCCAGTAGTGGAAGAATTGCTACTATGTGCGACATTGACGTGTTGAACATGTCCCGCATAAAGAAAAAATTTTCTGAGCGACCACCATTTGGCGCCAGAAGGAACATTACGGACCATAATAGTACGTACAGTATTTCTCTCAACAGAATATGGAGATGATCTACGATGAGAATGTCTAATGGTACTGTATGACGCTGGTGTACTTCTAATTTGTGTATCAAGGATATGTGTACTCGAAGCCTTTGTGCGTAATGGGTGCTGGTGAGTCAATTTTTCAATGTTAGCCTGAGAACATTCCCTAGCACCAGCCACATTTCCCACTATAAGATCAATTGGTGGTTCAGGCAACAAGCATACTTCAGCCTGGCCTGATAAGAATGGTGTACATAACGATACAGTCGCTGTTGGGTATAACTCAATATTTCCCCCAAATGTAATACACTTTACGTAACTCCCAGTAAGAGCTTTGTCGTCAACTAAAGAACGACGTTGGCCAATCGTTGTGCATCCTGTGTCCCGAATAGTAGAGACGGGTTGGCCATTCACAAACTCATGCTGCACATCCAATTTATCAGTAGCAGAGACTGACATTAGAGTGGGTAACGCATAAGCGCAACTCAATATTACTCTCCCATTAGGTTGAAATAAAGGTTTACAACCTGGACAGCTCTCATCGTTTATGGTATCTGTAACAGCGACATTGGCATGATGTGTTTCCACATTCTCGTTGGTGGATGCATAGGACACACATGCATTAGCATGATTCGTATCACCCCCACTATGTTCCGCGCAAACATTGGCATGGCGTTTGTTTCTGCTTTCATGTCGTTTACCACTTTGGTCATTAGCCCTTCTAGTATTGTCTACCTCATTATTATTTTGATCATCATTAAACCTATCAATCCATTGTGGCCTTTCAATGGAAGATTGTCTGTACTCTTTGTAATGGATATCATCACCCCATCTACCACTGTGATATCCACGACCACTGTTGTAGACATTATGATACCTATTTCTCCTATATGGTGAAGGTGAATGCCTTCTAGGAAAGTTGTATCTTCCTTTATCTGAGGATCTAAAATCAAACCTATTTCCATCATCTGCACTCCTAGAACGTTGACGGTAATCTCTCTAGTCATGATAGGCAGCACGAACTGGTAATGAATCATCTGGTGCTGATCTCTTGATATCTCTGTCTGGATGGGCGACGACATATTGGTGACCCAATTTCTCAGATTCATCGATGGTCTTAGGACGTCTTTCCTGCAAAAAAGCTGTTAGGTCGGCACTACATGCCGAGATAACTTTGTCTCTTAACATTAAATCAATTATCCCTTCATAATTTTTAGGGATTTCAGCTAACTCAATCCAACAATTGAGGTACAGTTTTATAGAGTAGATAAATTCTCCGAAGTCAACCTTTTTATCAGGTAATATTTTATGAAATTTTTCTCTGAAACCTTCTTCTGTATACCTAAATTTTCTTAAAAGTGCCTGTTTGACAATACCAAAGTCTAATCAACTTTGTTGATCCTATTGCATGAAAAATTTCTGGGAATTTCCAGTTAAATGATCTGATAATAAATTGCTCCAGCGATATTTAGGTATCTTCATATCATTGGCTTTTATCTCAAATTTTTCTAAAAAACTATCGATGCAATCTCGAGTATCGATAAAATTTGGTAATTTAAATTTTGGCAGCCAAGACGAATGCTCATTGTATGATTCTAAGTGTTCACCAGAAGCCTGAGACTGGAGTTTTGCTATTTCAAGTTCCATGTCTAATTTCTTTTTCTGAAATTCACGTTCTTTTTCTCTATCTTCACGTTCTTTTTCTCTATCTTCACGTTCTTTTTCCTTGTCTTCACGTTCTTTTTTCTCCATTGCTTCTCGTTCTAGAGCAGCAGCTTCCATTTTCAATTTATGCTCTTTCTCCATTGCTAGAGCAGCAGCCTCCATTTTTAATTTTTGCTCTTTTTCCATTGTTTCTCGTTCCAGAGCAAAAGCTTCCATTTTTAATTTCTGCTCTTTCTCAGCAGCTTCCATTTTTAATTTCTCCACGGCTATTTCATGTTCACGATCTTTATCTTTCTGAGCCAACTCCTTAGCTTTTAATTCATTTTCTTGTGCCCTTAGTTCACGTTCCGCTATTTTGTCTGAGTGGGCTACATGTTTGTCATATTTGGTTTCTGCATAATCATCTAGTTTCACACCTGATAAGCCTTTTCTTATACCTTCTTGTCTAAAATCTTCCAAGGATGACATGTTTATAGGTAAATTTATTTGTATTTATGCAGTATTATTTAATTATGACTAGCAGTAACAATATTTATTTAAATGGGATGTCAATTCAATTCATATAAAAGAGCAATGTTAAAGACAATGAAAATGAATGGCACCGGTTAGGGCCAAAGATGATGGGTTGGCCATGTCCTCAGAAGGGACCCTGATACCATCGCAAGAACAGTTATGCTATGGACCCCCGAGGGAAAGCAAAAGAGAGGCCGACCAAAAACAACATGGCGGAGAACTGTGGAAGCTGAGATGCAAAGAATGAACCACAGTTGGGGCACTGTACGAAGGATGGCCGCCGACCGAGCAAAGTGGAATCAATTTGTTGCTGCCCTACAAGACGCCACCAGGCGTGATGGCCGCTGACTGCTTTGACGGTTGGCGGTTATGGATCAAAGAAGAAGAAGAAGAAAGTATAACAAAGACATAAATGATAAAAGAAAGGACATATGTATAAAAATATTAATAAATTAAACAAGACAAAAATTAACGTACGATTACAGAAAGTCGTATTCAAATACTACAATCAGACAAGATGGGGATAGTTGACAAACGTATAAAAACTGACTTATTTACATAAATAAAGATATTAACAAAAGTAGACGCAATACCTAGACGAAACAACTAAACAATTTTTAGTATATTCAATGAACTATCAAAGACCAATACTCCACAGTGTAATCACTGGACTTCTTTGACAATACATTAAATAAAGCCCTACAGATTCGCAATACGTACAAGTACGTTAAACATATAATATAATAATAATAGATTTCGATCAGCATAGGAAGGTGACGTACGGGTGTTTAAGTAATCAGAAAATACACCTCGACATTGAACATAAAACTTATCTGCAGTGAATTAAATCAAGCCTGGCCTTCGACTGTTTGAACCACGAAGAAACGATCTCACCCAGATCTTGGCAAGTACACTTTTCTAGCAAAGCTGTTGTTATATCTCTTTGATGCTTCGTAGATATATTTGACGTATTGATTGAAGAATGCCGATCCTGAAGAATTATCTTGAGTGAAATCCTGAGTTTATTTCTGTAAGCTTGCTTGATTTTTTGACGGCTGGAAACATTTTCATATGACGTCACTGCTTCGTGTTGCCGGTTAAACATTTGACGGTCAACATCATATAGTTTTTCAAAATGTTAAGTTTTTCGTCCCTTTCTTTGCTGATGATAGTTGTTTCTTCGATATCCCGTATTAATTTGGTTGTTATGAACCTTGATCCTTGCTTGCAGTTTTCAGATTGCACCTTGTCCTTGAACTTTAAAAACGATAACTGTTTTCCTTTGAGTTTTCGTTTATAAGACTGTTTTTGATAAAGTATTCACAATACCTTGTATATTTGAAGTTCTCCATTCTTGAACATCCTGAATAATGTGGCATATTTGTTGTGGTGACTACCGACAAGAAGCTCCCATGAATTTTGGCGCGGTCCATCTGTTAAGAGCCTTTGCGTCGTTCTCTGTATGTTGTCTAGGGATTACTAATTTTATATGAAATATTGTCACCAAAACTCTGGCCACAACCTTTATAGGTATTCGTTCTGCTTTGTATTCAGATTCGTTTTATCGACCTAACTGTCAGAAAGTGTTAGTTGTTTCTATGTATTCAAACGTATAATTCAAACTATGAATCAGTCCTCGACGAATTCTTTTTATACGACTTTCCAAGTTTTATTTAACCTATAAACGTGCATGAGCGACACATTGCTCTAATAAAGTCTGACATCCTCAATTAAATATCGATTCCACCTTCCCTATATTATTTATACATGAGTCCACACATCTGAAAATTCTTCATTCTATCAAGACTTATCTCTACGTGCTTACATAGCATATTCCATACTTTCCTCCGTTTATTTTATTCTTAGGAGTTTCTCTTTATATTTCATCTTCCTTTCATGTCCAAATTATTTCAATTCCGTGCCTTCTTGCACATTTTCCTTTTGTCGGCAATCAAATGTATTTTCGTGGATATTCATATCCCTGCATAACGGTTATATCAACCTTGACCTATGGTCAAATATCTCCTTTGGCAAATCGAGATTAAATCTTACCCGAATTTAACACATCCTAATAAGATGGGTTTGTCCCATAATGAATTCACCGTACACTTGATTTCTATATCGAAATCTGAATTATATAAACACCTTTTAAGTAGACTTCGCTACACTTAGATTAGTGGACTACGCCACATAAGCCGACACTGTCCATTCGGGTCTCAGCCCACAAGTAGAATGCACACTACGTCATGCCTCGTAACCGTGTGTAGTTACATTCCAGCATCATAGTTATTCTGTGTTCTAGTGAGGCACATCTTGGTGCAGAGCGATCTCTCCCAAACCACTTTTACAAATCGCTTTGCCCCATGATGCGCTCTCGACATAGACTCGCTGATAATTCCTGCCTGACGCTGCTTGTCTATTTCTCCGCGAAGTACATCCGCTTTTGCGTACGGAATGGGGTAAACTCTGGTTCGAACAGGGGTCTCGTTTGTTAATTTCATATCAAATTCGATGAGATTTGTTCGACCAGGTACATCCGTTAAGACTGCACTGTACTGTTTTAGTAGCGCCCTGGTTTCTGTTTGTTGTTCTGGTGAGAGATTGTCGCCGAACTTGACATCTTTAAAGGATTCTGGGGGTTGCAATGGGTACTCCATGCAACCATCATTATCTTCCTCGTCTTCCGTTGCTATGGCGACAGCCAGGAGATGCTCGGAGGATGGTACTGGTCTCTCCAAATATTTCTCAAGCAGATTAACGTGAAAGACCTTCTCCTTTCCTTTAATGGAGATCTTATAATTGGTGCGTGAGATCTTTTTAAGGACGGTAAACGGTCCTTGCCATCCGATGCAAAGTTTATTGCTTCCGGTTGGAAGTAGCAGCAAAACTTTCTCCCCTGGTTGTAGTTCTCTCTCTTTTGCAGCTTTGTTGTATCTTTTAGCATGTTTAGCGCGGGCTTTCTTAAGGTTGGTCGTAGCTAGATCCCATCCTAGCTTTAGCCTTACCTTGAGCTCAGATACACACTTGCTTGCAGAGACGACTGTCTCGTCAGCCTTTTGATCTGTCAGGGACCGAAGTAAGGCTTCTAGTGGCCCCTTAATAGGTCTGCCAAATAAAAGTGTAGCTGGCGCAAAACCCGTAGACGCTTGGGGAACCTCTCTGTAGGCGAATAAGGCAGCAGATATATATAGGTCCCAGTCTTCCGGTTTCTCCTGGACCAGCTTACGTAACATCATGGTGAGGCTGCCGTTAAAACGTTCCACGAGCCCATTTCCGGCTGGATGGTAGGGATTTGTGTGGATATGTTTGGCCCTCAAGATCTTAAAGATCTCCTCCATTAACAGGCTATGGAATTGGGATCTATTGTCCGTCAAAACTTGTTGAGGGAATCCCAACCGTGTAAAAATTTGCACGAGGGCTTCTGCAACATGCTTGGAATCCGTGCATGTTAGCGTTATAGCTTCGGCCCACATAGTGCAAGTGTCGACTAAGGTCAGGATGAACCTGTTCCTTCTTTTGGTCCTTTCCAGGGGCCCAATGATGTCGACAGCAACCCGTTCAAATGGAGTACCTACTATTGGCATTTGCCCCATAGGTACTGGGGGTGTCAAGTGCTTTGGTGCTACACGTTGGCACTAGGCGCAGGGTTTCACGTACCTGATAATTTCAGAGTTCATTCCTGGCCACCAATAGTGGTTTTTTATTCGCTGAATAGTGTCGTTTTGTCCCATATGTCCGCTAAAGGGAAGAGAGTGCCCCATTTCTACGATCTGGCTTCTGTACTGCGTCGGTACTAGGAGCTGGTTATTCCCTGTATCAGGGTCGCCCGTTATACGATACAATACGCCATCCTTAGAAAAGATGTCTCCGTGGTGTCTGGGGTCCTTAGCCATGGGCAGTTTTCTAAAGCAGGGCTCCAGAGTAGGGTCCTTTGTTGCGCCTCCTTCAGTTCGTTCGGCAATAAATTTAGCGCAGGCTCCCTCTCCTTCTTAGTTTGCCCTCTTGTGGTTACCGCTGCCACAATCGGCTCCTTTGGTCTCCCAATAAACACATATCTACATCCCAGGATAACTGGGTAGATCGGATCATCCATTATGGCCGCTTTAATAACACCTCTGACAAAATCAGAGTGTATTTCTACCAGTGCGATAGGAAGCGTCCTGGGTGCATCACTCTTGAAAACTCCACATAATTTGACGGTTTCCTCTGTCTCCTGACCGGGTTTGACTAGGTGCCTGGCAACAATACAATCAAAACTTAATCCAGTGTCAAAAAGACAAGTAGTTGAGGTACCATTCAAAATTACAGTTCCTCGCGTTGAGGGTCTGTCCCCCTCCGGTTGAGAATCCCTGACATTGACTCTACCTTGCGAGGCTGTATGCAGGCATCCGATGCGGTTTGGCCCGGCATGCATGCCCTGATCAGACGTCCCTGGTGTAGAGGTCTTCCCTTTTCCTTGACCTTGGTGGCCGCGCTGCCACGTAGGCTTGGTGGGTTGATCAGAATTGTTATTTGGGGGAAATCGGGTTTTGTAGAATTTCGATTTTTCCTGGGGAGGTCTCTGGGTATTATTTTCTCGTTGGTTATATTGCTGAGAGGGATTGGAAGAATAGGATGACTGCTCTAGATTTTATTTACGAGATGGCTCATCTGTGGGTTTACGTTTAGTGCTGGGAAGTTCGGCCATTGCATTGGTATAGCGTTCTGCCTTATTGAGGATCTCCTCAAGCCTGACTGCGCCCTGTTCAGCCAAAAATATACGGGTTTCGTTTGACAAAGTTGACTTTATCTGTTCCACAAGAACAAGTTCAAGAAGTCCCTCATATGTAAGAGGTAAGTCAGATAATTCAATGCATTTTGTCAAATAGCCAGTGAGACGTGAAGAGAACTGGGGAAATATGTCCGTTCTCTCTTTTCGGCTGTTTCTGAACATTTGCAGAAATTTTTGGGCGGTCATCTCAAACCGCTGTAGCAAGGCCTTCTTTAGCATGTCGTAATCATGTTGGTTGGTTCCCAGCTTTGTATATACGTCATAAGCATTATCTTTTAATGACGTTTAGAGTTTAAGTGCCCAACGGGAACTCTCTAACCCATACAGATTTGCGAGCCTCTCGAATTTCTCTAGGAAAGTGTCTATTTTCTCATTGGGGCTAGGAAAAGACTCTAAAGCAAAAGACATCGCAGTTAATTGGGCAGATTGAGTGCTGGAGAGATCCATTGACTGAGACTGGGGCGAACACGGCTCTCCGTTATTTGAAGTAGAAGCGCCCCGACTCTCTAAAGCCTTCGTGCTGTCTCTCCCTCTCTCTCTCCTCACGTTGTCTCTCCTTCTCTCTTTCCCTGCGAGCTTCCATCTCTGCCTAAATTTTCTTCTGCTCAGTTTGACGCTCTTCCGCTTCTTTCCTCTCAGCCTTCTCTCTCTCCTGCTCTTCTTTCCTCTCAGCCTTTTCTCTCTCTTGCTCCGCGTCATACCTTTCGAGTTCCCTGTTGAAAAACAGGTTTGCGGCTTCTCCTTCTAACCCTGAGTCCTTCGCCTCCTGTCTCAAAATGGACCTCATCCTAATTCTCTCTGCCATGACAAAGAACTGGATGCTTCTACTACTAGAGAATAGTAAGAAGGAACAAGAAGGGGAAAAACTCAAAGCCGCTACGAGAAAAAAAAACACAAAGTATAAATTTACTTGTGTTACCTCCTACCTTTAACTGTGCAAACTTATCGCTGCTATTATCTGTCAATTAAGACTCTTAATGCAGGCGACTATGCCACATAAAATGGTAAGTCAAACACTAGAAAAAATCAACTTTTACTAATATTAGAGAAAAATTTATATTAAAACAATTTAAAGGAAAAAAATTTCCTAAAATTTTAATTCTCCGCCACAAAACTTCGCCCCCTGAAGTCAGTTTATGAGAAGAGACGTTGTTAACTAGACTTAAAAGTCCGAACAAGGCGTCTTTAGCTAAGCTCAATTCTAGTAACTCCAAAAACCTTTTGTGACTGTAAAACAAATCACGCAATCCCAGCAAATCTTATAAAGAAAAATTTCAATTTTCTCTGCCAGAGAATAAAAAAACGTAACGAATTTATGTTTATCCGTAACTTTCTACTGCTGTGGAAAGAAAACAACCAGTAAATATGCTGTGTGGACGACCCAAATAGCAAAAAGCGAAATCTAGGGGTGTAATTATTTTTATTTATTTCCCTACTTCACAAAGACAGATCATTCACACTCTATCTAGTTAGACCTAGACTTTAGATCAGACTCAAAATCTGTTTATCCCGGCGAGCCAGCCAATTATTGTAGTAAATTTATTTTTAGAGAAAGAGTCTTAGAAATAGTGGTCCTGTTTAGAGTGGAGAATGATGGTGAAGGCTCAGTGATAATAAGGGTTAGAAAGTAAATAGTTGCTTCACAGAGTGCTGGGGAGAGCAAGGACAGACTCTTTTACGACAATCTGTTTTTCTCAAATCTACTCCTTAAAGACTCTCCTGGCTAAAACAATTATTTGCCAGTTATCAAACACTTAGCGCTCACACCGATTTGGTGCTTCAAACTCACGGACGTTACGTGAATACAACTATGTTAAACAGATATGTGAAATTTGGGCTTGGGTATTCCAACACAGTACTAAATAAGTTTTATACTGTTTATTTATCAATTAAAAAATCAATCACAACATTTATCAGTTTACAGGTAACAATCATAGTTAACAGAAAAAAATACAAATGACAAAATGACAAGGTGGGGGGGGGGGGAGGGTGAAGACTGATATCCAATATGCCCTTCCCTCTTGTACAGACAAATGAAAAGAACCCAGTCAAAAGACAGGTAGTTTCAGAAATAGATAAGTTAACCCAACAGTAAATTAATCTATCCTGGAAAATTTCTCACACACACTTACCGATCTTGGTATCAGGCACTCCATAGAAATATAATAACAGTAGTTAAACACTGGACTTAGGAAAGTGTCCTTTACTTCGATGTCCAGCCCCAGATTGTCAGGTTTATGCGTTAGTATAGTCCCGAAATCGCTGGAAAAGTGAAGCCTAAGTGTTCTTTGGTTTTGTTGTGTTAAAAGGAAAAGTTCTATGGCGATGGCACTGTCACCGTTAGATACGGGGGGGGAAGGGGGGGGAAATTGGTGTGGTCTCTTTGGTTTCGCCGCTGGTGGTGAAAACTTCTTAACGTGATGACAATGACTGACCAGTGAGGTAAGTGTTAAATCCAGGGAGGTAAAACTAGTCATAGTCACAGTTCAGGTAAATATGTACTCTCTCACAGCAGAGCAGTAAATAAAATATCGCTACTGGCAAATGTTCTTCTTCCAGTTTATCTTACAGATTGTAATTTAATTTGATGGTTTATTTAAATGTTCTTGGGTGTGCTTTCTTTCATGTAATTATGATAGCTAGGCCACATCGGACCGCCACAAGATTATATTTAAAAATGTTTATAAGAATCTCTGAAGGTAGAACCGAGTCTGGAGGACTCTATATAATTTATTGCTGGGATCGCAAAGGTTATGTGATCATTCTATAGGAAAAGAAAGAAAAAACATGACAACATAATCATATCGCAAAAATCAAATAATATTTTAACGCGCGATAAATTTTACCGTTAAGACTATTATATACACTCGCGTATTTAATTAGACATTTAAGAAAACACTTCGTGAGTCTACTGGTTAAAGCATACATATATATATAACTTAACTGAATTTATTAATTAAAAAAATCCTTCGCGACTTTAAAAGTTAATTTAAGCGTCTATTATCTTTGGGAAAAGTTTAATAGATATATCATCAAATTTACGCCTGGAACTTTTGAGATGAGTTTAATTTAATAGATTTAAATAAACACAAAATCCAGTGAAATAAAATGAAAGCACTAAACCACTTTTCACTTTAACA
The DNA here is from genome assembly GCA_024509875.1 of Oreohelix idahoensis. Taxonomy (NCBI): domain Eukaryota; kingdom Metazoa; phylum Mollusca; class Gastropoda; order Stylommatophora; family Oreohelicidae; genus Oreohelix; species Oreohelix idahoensis. Next base: position 141,127 of record JAMPIV010013213.1, read on the forward strand.
AATATATTATACCGTGCACAGAAAAGAATTCACTCCAATGTAGCCACCAATTCAGATGGAAATCTAGCAAAATTCTACTATAGCTAGTGAATCTTAAATCTCTGGCAAACGAATGATAAAATGGCATTCTTCAGGGTCTGTATATATATGAAATGGAATGTAAGATCGATGGGACATGTTAGAATTTGACACCATTTTAGATCTCTGGAGACTTTCGGGGTTCTGACCGCCAGACTAAGGAGAGATGCCGCCAATGGTTTTCCGTATCTCCGTTCGCTGCGTCCGCTTCGGCTTTCCCGTTCGTGTCCACTGCGAGCGGTTCTGTGGTTAACACAGAGATGTGAAATGCCGGCAAGAAACTTGCGTCCTTCGTTTCAGGGACCACTACTGCCTTTGATAGCATGCCGCTCTGTCTTTCCTGAGATCCCTCAGTGTCTGATCGAGTGCCGCTACTTTCGTTTGATTCTTGCAACGCCTTTAAGGCAGGCGTACTGACCAAGGTAAGGAAAATAACTGCTCTTGATTGCTCTAGCGATAGCAGTGGGTGTGGTTTAACCTCCCCTTGAGACAATGCGATGACCAGAATGTACGGTAGATAAACTGTCCACATATTAATCAGCAAACGTGTTGACCATCTGCGTGGAAAGGTTGCATGCTAATGAGTCCACGTTTCTGTTGTGCATCGCTAATGAGCCCAGGTGGGAAAAAAATCCCGTTTGACGAAAAGTTACAACAATATTCGGGGGCACTGATGCTACGAGGTGTCTACCATATCATCTAACAATTCACGGTCAGCTGAGTTTCATCGTCCGTCACACACACACCCTTCTCATCCCAAAACACGGAGGCCATAACTTTCCCTACAGATGGTGAACTTTTGAACTTCTTTCTTGTCGGCGATGTTGTGTGATGCCATTCCATTGACTGCCTCTTGGATTCTGGTTAAAAAAATGAACCAAAGTCTCATCACCTGTCACAATATTCGATAAAAACTCTTCTCCTTCAGTTTCGTAACGGTGCAGGAGGTTGATGGCTATGGTTTTCCTTGTTTCTTTATGTCTGTCTGTCAACATTCTGGGTACCCACCGTGCACAAACTTTTGAATAACCCAGGTCTTTAATGATGTTCTGGACACTGCCTTTACTAATGGACAACATGGCAGAAAGTTCATCCAGTGTTACCACGAATGATGCCATCAACTCGATGAATGTTGTGTGGAGTCACTGCGGTAGACGGACGGCCAATCCGCTTTGCGTCAGCCATTGAGGACTGACCTACTTCAGCATCGTCACAACGATGTACCCAACGTCGGACAGTGCTAACGTCCACTGTTGAATCTCCATAAACATTCTTCAAACGTTTGTGGATGCAAATTGGGGTCTCGCCTTCAGCATTCAGGAATTCTATGACATAACGTTGTTTTAACCGAACGTCTTTGGCAGCCATTTTTAAACTGTTACAGTGGTGCCACCTGTTAGTGAAACAGGTTGGTAATGCTATACAGTGCAGAAGAGTGTTTGAGGAATCCTGCTAAATTTACAAATTGCACACCGATGCAGTATTTACATACATAAAAAATAGGAGGCATTACTTTTTGACATATATATATTTATTCCTTCTCTGTTTGAGTATATCTCTGTAGTGTTATCAACAGTTAATAGCTGTCATATGAAAAGAAATGTCTGTTGTCTAATCTCCCGAGGGTACTGGCCAGACTGGATATCTTCACGAAATGTTAGTGATATGTAGAATCATTATCTTGCGTATGTAGTCCTGATTCATAAAATATACTTTAGAGTCTACTTCATAGAATGCGCTTAAGAGTGTGTTGCACTTGGTATAAATATGAGATTCCACTTTTGAGCTCTTTAGCTTGACTTCAGATAATAAGCTTTTGAGTGATTTGAACTTGTGATAACTATGTATTGAACTTTTGAGCCAGCAGTATATGGTGACGAAAAATGCTGAGTCCACCTTCTGAATTGTAGATGAGAAAATATTTCTTTTTTAATTGAGGAATGAAACAGAGATAAGTGACGACACTTAGACGCACAAACGTGAAAACTATACTAATGGAATGTGGATGTTGGGACGTGCTGACCAACACTGTAAATACAGTTTATGTCAATTTTATTTACCATAAAAAAAACTTCACAACATATATATTTATCATATATCGAATAAAAAAAAAACATCATAGGGATACATAATTAATAAAGAAATAGACCCATAAGTACTATCCCCCCCCCCCCCCCCGGTTGAGACAAAATCCCACAAAGAGAAGTTAATTAACCCCCAAAAGGTCAAAAGGTTAGCACTACTCAAAAACAGATTAAATCCACTTCTCCGGGGAACGTTCACTTTGTTACTTTTATTTTTGGATTTCTGTTTATGTCACATTAATTAGTCCAGGTAAGAAGTTTAACAGTGCTCACAGTGTCAGTAGCTTGAGATTTCCAGTACATAGGAATGTCAGGTCGGTACTTCTCTCAGTATAAAAATTCCTTGTCACACCACAAATGGTCAAACGTCGGGAAATGTTAATGTTGGTGATGTCGTCACAACGGGCTGAATGTAAATGAAATTGGGAAAAAAGGAATCTGGATCTATAGGCCATGTTACAAAGTCACTCTTAATGTTCTTTGGGCTGGTACTCTGTCTCTTTCTGGGTGTAAACACGAAGCCAGACAAGGTTACCTTGAAGACCCAGATACCAAGTAAAAATGTTCTTTATGGTTATTCTCAGATTTACTATATGGAAACCGCTGGTAGGTTTTGGGTATGTGACCCAGTACTGTGTAAAGAAGAAAAAAATACAAATACTTAACCATAATATAGTATTCTCAATCCTATCCTTAACCCGCGTAAAATATAATATATTTATCCACTTCGGTTATTTAACTTTAATTGAAACTACAAGCCTAGAGCTTATATGATCGTTTAAAAACTCCCGTGAAGTAAATTCTATATATCATTTACAAAATTGATCATCATGAATTAGAAATAAATATATATTTCGTCAATACTCATAATGAACAGTTCATTTACTAGTTGATTAAAATATCCCTTACTGGTTAAATAGCAATTAATTAAATCGACGCTACAGCCGGAACAATTTAGCTATAGCTCATTTTAATTCGCTAGTCAATTAGTACAGTACATCCTAGTGAAATATAATGATGGAATTAACCATTAAATCACTCAAACTTCTATTATAATATTTACCGCAAACACAGAAATTGAACTAATCCAAATCGAAAATACTAAGAAATCCACTATAACAATGGTTTTAGAAATCGAAGCTGGAAAAATCTGTGGTTACTGAATAATGGATTTTAAAAGCTGAAATATATATATATTAAAATGGTAGAAAAGTCGCTGACCAGTGTTACACATAACACCTTTGGGGATTTCTGTGTTCAGATTCTAAATAAAAGGCAAATTTGCCACCTTTTCGCCGCCTGCTGGACTCTGGCAACGAGCGGACGGTCTTAGATCTTCGTCGTTCTGTAGCTTAGTTGCGTTTCACGAACGAATGGATTCGGGGGGGGGGAGTGGGGAAAAGGGGGGGGGGGGGGGAATTGTAATTTATCTCCACTTCTTTCAGATTCTCTCCCCCTTCTACTCAGATTAATTCCTCCTGATCAATGTCCACCGAAAATACGTTTCAACTTATCTCCCCCTTGGTTTTTTCTTCATTTCGCTTATCTCTCCCTTCCCTACAAATCCATCATCCCGTCCCCTCTCTACGCGTTCCGTTTACCTGTCTGATTGCAAGCATTCCTCGTAGTTTATACGACATAGAGAAAAGAAATTGTGCGTAGCCTAATTAAGAGTTTGACATATATAAAGAAGAGAAGGGGTCTGCGTTTAACAAATAGGTCTGTTGGTAAACATTCCTAAGGCAGATAAAGAAAATAAAATAAAATAGGCGTGCACAATTAAGAAAGGGACATATATCTGAGTGTAGGAGAGTTTTACGTTAACAAACCGTGCATGGCTCATAAGGAAGCCGGTGAAAGACAGGTGGAAGAAAAATGTAGATGTATAAAATCTGTTTTCACAATATCCTCTGCCACACTTGGCAGTGTGGTTCCTCTATCATAAAGTATGCTGCACTGAGACGGAGACGCCACAGTTTTTTGTTCGAAGGTATTTTTAGTTCTTCTCTGACCTGGCACGTCCTTGTTGATTCTTTCAGCAGTGTGAACGCGTGTCTGCCTTTTCTACTGTTCTTCCATGTTGTCTTCCATTCCTCGTTTATATTTTATGTTCACTTGGCTCTTGATCTCCGACCGTCCCAGTCCTGCTCTTATATTATTTTTACTTATTCTTCCATTCTTGGCGTTCTGGTCTGCCAACTCGTTACCAGCTATACCTATGTGTGCTGGAACCCACACTAGCCTCAAACTACATCCTCTGTTCCCTAGTGATGTATTAATTGCTAGAATTTCTTCCTTTATGTCTGGCCGGCTGCATTTACCTGGGTGTTCTAGTGCTTGTAGTGATGATAGTGAGTCTGTAAATATCGTAACAGCTTCTGGTGGGTTATCTTCAATTACAGTATTTGTAAACTTTTTAAAATTGCTACCATCTCTGCGGTAAAAATCGAAGCCCCTTCAGTTATACTGTAGCTTTTTTTAACCCCCCATTGCAGTATTACAACTCCTGCACCTAGTTGTCCACTATCACCCTTGGATCCATCAGTGTAGACGGCTAGACTTTGTTTAGTTAGTAACTCTCAACCCTGATAGTAGCAACGCCCCCTTTTGACAACTAATATTTTGAAAAGCTCCCCACCCTTTTAACACCCCCTTACTCTTTATCGTGTACACACACACACACACACACACACACACACACACACACACACACACTCACACGCACACACACACACACACACATACATATATTCCACGACACTTTTAAAAAAGCAATGCAGTTAACGAGTTATCTTTTCTTATAATATAAAAAGAAAGAGAAAGCACATTTATAAAAGCAAAGTTATATTAAATGTGTGTTTAAGTACGGAATTATATACACCACAAGTGCATTATCCTTGAATTACAAATTAGCGGAGTAAATTATATAAAATTAGTTCTTACAACTCTATAACTATCATAATCATATCCTTTTAATAGCGCCTAAATGACTGCATATATATCCTCAAATCTGAATATTTAAGCCTCTCCTTAACTGTAACTACTTTAAACATTAAAAAAATTGGAAAAATGATAATAATGATATAATTATATAAAAATTATGGAGCCGCGGTAGCATAGTGGTTAGTGCACTGGCTTCCTAGCTCAGTGGTCTATGGTTCCATCTCCAGATGAGGTGGGATTTTTTTAGGCCGCAAACGGCTCCTGGGTCGACCCAGCCCCAATTGGGTACCAGAGCAACTTCTGGGAAGGTTAAGGCGGCCGGCGTGATGCTGACCACATCACCCCTAGTGTGCCGATGGTCAAGAAAATATGGGCCTAACACCATATTCCCAATATGCCTCAATGGGCGTGTAACGGGATCCTTTACCCTTTACCCTTTTATACTGAAGCACATTAAAAACGCACCACTATTATATATACTGATGCCGAGAAGCTGGCAAAAAAAAGTGTGGGAATGGATTTTCCCCGTGTTTGCCATGAGGTAGAGAGCGAATGGCTGCTGGAATGGAAAGTGCAAGATTCAACCCATGGGTGTGTGTACAGACTACATGAAAACGATGAAAGTTACACGTGCAACACGATTCTCAACAGCTATGACCCTGAAAATGTTTACGCGTTGTGGCAGTATACTCGGTATAAAAAGGCCGTTGAGACAAAACACCCAGTACATGTGCTTGAAATGCCACGACTATCTGAAAACGACCGCCAACGAGCCATTGGTATGTTGGAGACCGGAATGAGCTCGCGGTGTGCCGAATGGTCCTGAAAATGTTTACGCGTTTAATGTGCAGTATACTCAGGTTTATATAACAGGCCCGTTGAGTACAAAACACCCAGTTGCATGTGCTTCGAAAAATGCCACGACTAGCTGAAAACGACCGCCAACGAGCCATTGGTATGTTGGAGACCGGAATGAGCTCGCGGGCCATTGCCAGAAGGATGAATTGCCACCACAGCACTATTGTACGTCTCAATGAACGTTACGGAACCACTGGCAGTGCCCGGGATAGACTTCGGAGTGGCCAACCACGAGTTACTACCCCTGCGCAAGATCGTCATATTGTGCTGAGTCACCTAAGGAATTGACTCTCCCGGCAAGTCAAACAGCAAGAGCAATAGTGGGTAGTCATGGGCAAGTCTCTCGAATGACAGTCATACGACGACTCAGAGATACAGGCCTTACTGCAAGACGACCTTATGTTGGGCCAAACTTGACTCACAGACATCGTTAGCAGCGCCTGCAATGGGCAGAGCAACATATCAGATGGACTAGACTGCAGTGGAATGCTGTCCTATTCACAGACGAGAACAGATTCAACATATCCTTTGCAGATGGACGTATGCGGATTTAGCGACGGTGTGAAGAGCGCTTTGCAGATTGCTGTGTCAACCGATTTCGAGGTGGCAGTATTCACATTTGGGGAGGATTCAGTTTTTCACCATCGCTTGCCTCTTCACGTCTTCCGTGGAAATGTTAATGCTGTGACATATCGAGATGAGGTTCTGGATGCACTGGTTGCTCCTGCGTTCACAATTTATCCAGACTTGCAGCTTCTCCAGCAGGATAACGCACGTGCATTTTTTTTTTGTATTTTTGGTTTTCTCCCTTGCCTGCACAGAATGCAATGAATTTCATAACAATCAAATGTACAAATTAATGACCAGCATGGATTCATAGGAAAATGAATAAAGATTCCAAATATCTAAACTTGTACACACTTATATTTACATTTCACACTCTTTTCCTGGATTATACAGGTGGTGCGTTTTTAATGTGCTTCAGTATATATAAAAATTAACTTACTAATGAAGTTTAATGAGATCCTTGCGCTTGGTGTGACTCAGCCAGCTTTGTAATATTTGATTCTAAGTTTGTTAAAAGAGGTCTCAAATCTCCTCTGTTACAAATCTGCAGTCGGTTTTTGTAGTAGCAACACTACTGCACTGAACCCCTTCTCCACCAAATATGACGTTGTGAATGCTGTAATTAGCAATTTAGTTTCACGCCAAAGAACAGGATACGCAAGCCTCTGCTGGATCCAAAAATAATGGTAATGTGTGTGACTGAATCGTGCTTTTGCCTCGAAGTCATTTTGTAGCTCAATTAATTCTTCTTGTAAATGTTGACTAACTTGTTCCACGTCTGATTCAAACGGATGACTAATCCGGTATTATTAGTTCTTGCAAGTCTTTAAATCTTATGCTCATATCATTTTTAATAGCGTCAAAATGACTGCAATAAACCTCTAAATCTGAATCTTTAAGCCTGTCCCCACAAAACTGCAGTAAACATGGAAAATGAGAAAGTTCTCGGCGACTAAGATTATTTTTATATAATGTCAATTTGTTGATGAACCCCATGATAATTCCTTTCACTTTAATCAGACTGATCTTATTTCCTTGTAGCTTAAGAAGAATCTCATTTAACTTTTCAAATATATCTTAAAGATAGGCCACATCGTTTTGCAATACTTCTCTTTCGATGCTAAATTCTTCTTTGATTGAATCCAACAACTCTATAACAGTATCAAATAATGTCCATGATTTTTTTAAACAGTTTCCTTAGGACAGCCATCGTACTTCCGTGTGTAGGAGAAGACGTTCAAATTCCTCACCACTATCACAACAAAGTTTACGAAATATTCTATCGTTCAACGAATGCGCCTTAATTTTGTTAATAACACTGATAACACAGTTCATTGATTTGTGGAGTCTGTCACTAAGATGCTTGGCAACTAAATGTTGTCGATGAATAACACAATGAATTGTTAAAATACCTAGTGCCACATTTTTAAGTACTCCAGAAACCCACGATGACGACCAACCATAGCTGGTGCTCCGTCTGTCGCACATGCGATGACAGTGGAAAAAGGAATTTTTTTTTTCAACAAAAATGTTTCAAGGGTTTCAAAGATTGATAACCCCTTTGTATCTGCTATCAGTAGTTTTGCAAATAACAAATCCTCTTTGATATTTTCATTCTTTATGTATTTCACATATGCGAGCAGCAAAGCTTCGTTATCACGCACGACGCTTTCATCCAACTGTAGTGAAAATTCAGTAGTCTGCAAATCAGTACACAGCTGATTTTCAACTTCGCTTGCCATCTCATCTATTCTTCTTTAAACAGTATCATTGCTCAATGGAATCGAAGAAATGATGTCACTTGGATTTCTTTCCATCATTGTGCTAATTACCTTCCGTGCAGATGGTAAAATTAAGTTTTCTCCAATGTTGTTAGGTTTACCACATTTCGCAATCATGTGTGCAATTTTGTAAGATAATATGAGACCTTTATCATTGTGATTACACATTTTCTTAAACATACTAGTGACAGTGTTGAGGCTTTCAAACTTTTGTTTTAAATCCTGGAAGTAAGAAATATCTTTGCCAACTCTATCTTAAGTGTTTCTTGGTAAAATGCTCGTTAAGCCGTGACGGTTTCATTGCTTCGTTAGAAAACACTTGCTGGCACAGCAAACACATTGGTAATTGTTCATTTACGGCCGAAGGTACAAAACTGAATTTCAAATATTCAACTGAATATTGTCGACACTTTATCTTTACTGCTGACATATTGAAAATTTTAGTATAATATCCCTGCACATACATCTACACCTCGCCAAGCCTCGAAACTGACTGAGTTTAATTATCTACACTCAACACATCTAAAGGTGCATTAGTAAAACTAAGCCACAACTGCCCAAAACGTCCCTGTTGTGAGAAGATATTTACTGTGCACTCGCATCAAAGAGAGTTGAACACAAGATATGCGAAGGGGAATATCTTTTTGTAATCGTTTCATATTGATTCTTGTAAAAATGTACACAACGCCCCCCCCCCTGAATGGAAGTAGCCACCCCCAATCGGTGCGACCCATCAGAACGCCCCCAGATATCTTGAAAAAGCCCCCCAGGTGGCGGTACCGCCCCCGTTGAGAAACACTGAGTTAGTTGATCTATGAACTTTCTACTTATCATTTTGGCTTCCTTATCTTCTATGTTTTGTTTGATCTTTTCAGTAAGTGAGTAGTCTATGATTGGTGTTCTTAGTTCCCAGGGTGGTATTTTGCTTTTATATTTATTACTATTTTTAATTGTGTTTGATAGTTCTTTGAACTGCGTTAGATCTTCTATAGTTCTCCACCCTGTTGGATATCTATCTTTATTTAAGGGGACGTCCCATACACTTGGTTGGTTTTTGACAAATGCTTTATATGCTGGGTGGGTCACTTCTTGTGCTACTTTACTCCAATAATTTAATCTTAGTTCTTTCCGTCTTAGACCAAGGGGTGGTATGCCAAGAGCTACTTCTATCGCTTCTACTGGTGTTGATATAAATGCACCTGTAATTGTTCTCATGGCTGCATTTTGAATCCTGTCTAGTTTTGCTTTGTTAGAAGCTGCAGCTGAGTTATAGACTCATCATCATCTCATCTACACCCGTAACTCGTCATGGGTCGTAGGGGTGCCATGGTGGAAGCATCAGCAGACAGGGTCCTCCACTGCTCTCTATCCTCAGCAACGCGTACAAATGTGGAAAAAACCGTGTCCTGCCCATTCTTTGATGTTATCAGCCCAGGATTTTCTTTGCCTTCCTCTTCTCCGTTTACCTTCGACTGTTCCATGGAGGATCGTTTTCGAAAGGGAGTCATGACGAGTTACATGCCCAAACCAGGCAAGCTTTTGACGTTTCGAAACTACTGACAAAAGTGGTTCTTGGTGGCTTGCAGAGGTGTTGATCTTCTCTCTAACATAGACATTTGTTTTGTGCTCTTTATAGCAAATGCGCAAAATTCTTCTATAACATTTATGCTCGAAAGCCTGAATCCTTCGCTCCATATCTAAATAGACTATGCTGGAATAATCCAGGTTCTCCCTGATGAAAGACTTGTAGAACATAAGCATTATTTTATTGCTGGCCCCCCATCCATTACCTTTTACTACCCTTAGTATATTTAGGGGTCCCCTATAGTTTTCTACTAAATTGTCCATATGTTTATTCCAATTTAGTTATTTATCTAATGTTAAGCCCAGAAATCTTGTTGTTGAGGAGGTACATATTTTCTGTCCTTTAATGGTTATATTGATTTTGTTATTTTTAAAAAAATTTCCTTTGCTGAATATCATACCTACTGCTTTGTTTACATTAATTTGAAAGCCCCAACTTTTCATCCACTCTGAAACTTTGTCTATTTGTTTTTGAAGTTTTTGGTAAACATGGCCCAAGTTTTTTCCAGATCGCCAAATGGCACAGTCGTCTGCAAATTGTGATATTGCATTCTTAATGTCGCTAAATTCATCTGCTAAATCAATCACAGCTACAGTGAAAATTGAAGGAGAAATCACTGATCCCTGGGGAATCCCATTCTGTTGTTCATATATTTCTGACCTATCATTATTCACCTGTGCAGCAAAATATCTGTCCTGTAAAAAGTTTTCTAGATACCTATAGGTTTTACCAGTAATGCCAATCTTCTTCGTTTTGTAAACAGCTCCATCTCTCCAGCATTCATCATATGCCCTGGCTACATCTAGAAAGACTGCCACTGTTTTCTCTTTCCCCTTGAACCCTAGCTTTACATCATGTTCTAATCTTACAAGCTGGTCTACTGTACTTCTGTCTGCTCTAAACCCTGACTGGTTTGGGCTATATAACTGATTTTTTTCCATGTAGAATTTAACTCTTTTGTTAACAACAGTTTCCAGTATTTTACCTAGTTGTGATGTTAAGGAGATAGGCCTATATGTACTTACGTCATGGGCTTCCTTATTGGGTTTTAGGATGGGTACTATCATAGCTACTTTCCATGCTTTTGGTATCCTTCCTAAGCTCCAGATTTTGTTATAAAGGGAAGTTATTTTGTTTATAGTTTTTTGGGGTACTTTCTTAATGATTTCATAGCTAAGTATATCATGCCCTGAGGCAGTATTAGATTTCTCATTCATTGCACTGATTACTTCTTCCTCTGTTATAACAGCATCTAAATAGTTTGTTTCATCTATCTGGTCTGGTAGTTCTTTTGAAAACTGTATCCTAAGTCTTTCTCTTCTCTCGTTTTCTTCTTGTCCAAGACTACTTTTGGCACAAACTTTATAGAAATACTCAGCAAGGGCATTAGTTTTTTCTTTATCTGTTTCTGCTCTATTTGGTAGTTTGATAGAATTTGACTCTCAATCACATATACTTGTAGGTATGAGGTGGTATGAGGCTTCTCTTCTATAACTTATAAGCGTGCGTTGTCTCCCACGGTTAATTAGCAAGTGATCTTAAAACTCAGCATTCGTTTGCTTGAAGTTAAAACATTTCCTGATTCCCACGCCAAGAGTTAATTATTTCCCGTTTCTTGCTGAGACACGTACCAAGATTTATCGTGGCGGTCTCCAGTTGACCACTGAACACCGAAATATGATACTCTGGTAACCACTGTCTTCTCGACTAAGCGAATAAATCGCATAGACGTCCCTAAAGAAATAACTTTAAGTGCCTTTGTTGAAGAAGATAGAATTTGGGATCTATGACAGGACTATTAGTGAAGACTTGAAAAACAGCTAAAGAAACGATCGCAGGTGCAAATATTTTCGTAGAGAACACAGACAAAATGTGAAGGAATAGAAAAGTAAGGAATTTTAAAATAATCTAGACAAAACTTTCGAGCACTCTGTGACAGATACTCCCCAATTTAAAATAGTTGCAAACTATTCAAAGAGAAAAGGTCTTTGTCTAAATTATAAATTCCTTCTGTCACCCAACTTTTCAATTCTCTCGACCTGTGTAAGCTTGCTAACGCTCCACTTGGCCATGGCTCTACATTTTGAGAATCCCTGAAGTCGTGCTGAGTTTTCAATGAAATCGTAATTCTTAATAAGATAGTTTGTCCGGTCGTATGAACTATTTCTGAGCGTCCACTATCTGTCGTCCGTTCGCCGCGAATTGTCTGCCCTTGTTCCGTGGCCCGCTTGAATGGGCGTGCAAAACATCCTTTGTCACGGTAACAATGAAAACTTTGCCGGTGTTTCTTCCATGAGACATGGGAACTTCTCATGTATCTCCTTAACTCTGCTCCTACGTACGACCTGCTTAGAAGGTTAATGTTCCCGTTCTCTCTTTCTGGATTGAAAGATTCCCATGGGCTACGTGGGTTCAATCTAACAAGAGTTAAGTTTCCTAAACCTATCAAGTTTTCAGATAACTTGTTCATTGATAAATCACACCAAGATTGAGTGTCACTGGCGTTCAGGTATGAACGAAGCAGTTTGGGGTGGGTGAAAAACAACTTTATAGCTTTTCTCACAAGTGGTTTAATGCGAGAGTCATTCTCTCCCTTCCACTTTCTGTCCATTCCTTTCTCAACCACAGGCGTATCTTGTACCTCAGTCTCTGCTGAATGGTTTTCAGCGTTGGCTTTTCCAATCACTGTTGTGATTTTATCAAGCAAAATTTTGTTTGGATCTTTCAATGACCCTGACGTACCTCCACTATTTGGAAAATACTCATTTCCTTCTGTAATACTAATCGTCTCCTTGGGATTAGGGAAGCTGTTATAGAAGGGCTTCTCAGCAGAAGTATGAACACTCTCATTTTCATCCGTGCACTGATGCATGAAAGGGTCAGGCTTCGAGCATAAAGTCACAGGTAAAAAAGTTTCCTCCTGAACCGGGTCTAAGACTCTAATTAAAGAGCCCATTGTGTCTCTGTGAGTCACATGTTTTATCAGACCTTTGGGTTGTTCCGCGGGTACCATCAAAGGCTTTTTCAGTTCTCCTAGAACCATGCAACTTCCCTTGTCGTTCACTCCGTTAGTGTCAACAATGAGAGGTTCCTCTGGGCTACTATTAAGCTCTCTGTCCTTTTGTTGCCCAGGTGTCATTAATTGCGGGATGAAGCCGTTACTGAAGTTTCTATTGTTTTTGTAGTCCTGAACGCTTTTGTTGTGGTTATGTAATCGGTCTTTGTGTGCTTTCTGAGAGTGAGCGAAGGCATGTTGTTGTTCATTAGAGATGTTTGGGGTGTCATGGAAATTCCTTTTCTGATGTGTTCCTGAAAAGAGTGTACTTTTCCTCATACTACCAGCATTTATGTGCTTAGGTACCTTCAAAAAGGGGTCATGACTTATCGAGTTCGATGTCCGCCTCTCTGCTTTGCCTAACCATGGGCTCTGAGTACTAAGTTGCGCTTCCTGTGGAGCAGAGGGTGGTTCCTCTTTAAATAATGGTTCATCTGACCTGGGAGTGGGGCTCTGGGATTCCGTGGCCTCATGACTAGTCATGGGTTTCAAATCTCCTGGCGAGTTTTGAGTTTCCAGTGGCGGCGTCTTCAACTTAAGGTAGGGTTGAGCTTCCAGCTGTTCCTTCTCATAAGCTGCTTCACTGCTTATGGCCTCTTCTTTCCACTTGGCTTCCTTCTCCTTCCAGTCGCGAGTCCATTTTTCATCGCTCTCTATCATTTCCATCTCTGTTCTCGTGAAAAGTTCTGCCTGTTCTAAGACATGATTCGCAATTAACTTTCTCGAGTAACCTCTTTCCTCGCCTTCCAAATAAGAGTCACTTACCCATGTATCTAAACATCTTATAATTTTTATGGAATCGTTCACTTCGTGATCTAGCAGATATTGGAAAAATGTAGCTCTTAGTTCAGCTACTGCGTTCATTTTAGATCGCTGGGTAGGTAGTTCAATCTCTCAGTATACGCTGCACTAGTTTCCAGTTATTACTAATAATTCTATGAAGTATTGTAATAATAATCCACTGATCAATTTACAGAAGCTCGAGGTAATACTATTAAGTCTACTGACGTAATGTATCCCTTTACAGATGCTAGTATAATTGATTTTTTAATAATACTTATTTTTGCTGAATTAAGGTATTATTAACTTGAGACAAACGCTACACTTGCTTCCGATTATTACTAATAATTCTATGAAGTATTTTAATAATAACAACTGATCAATTTACTGAAGCTCGAGGTAATACTATTAAGTCTACTGACGTAATGTATCCCTTTTCAGGAGACTAGTATAATTGATAGTTAAATAATATACTTATTTCTACTGAATTAAGATATTATTAGCTTGAGCCAGACTCAAGTATAATTTATTTATTTTTAACCCTGTGTATACTCTTATTTCTTCTGAAGTAAGGTATTACAATTGCAGCCAGTCTTTCACACACCCTCATCAACTTGTAAACTTAGTTATCTTAAGCCACTAATTAACTTAATGAGCTTAATTAATCTAAGTAACTTAATTAATTAAATAATTAATTAATTAATTCCAGTACTATTCAGATTTTACTTTCCTTATTCTACTGTGTAATTCCACAATTCTGTTCAGAAAATATAAGAAGTTTCGTTGTCTAGGGATATATAATAGATTCTACTCCAAGGTATTGATAGACTACTATTTAAAGATTCAACAATTCTTCTGCAGATAGGTCACCAAAGGTAAGATCCCGGACTGAGCATCCAATTTGTCGCAGATATAGCTGATGGTGCACTCCGATTGTCGGAGAATGAGAACCCAATGGTCGCATAAAGAGTTTTACTTTTATAGTGATGATATAAGTAAGGAAGATGTGTAGAAAGCACATAGACCTTTAGACACTAGTTTTCACAGATGTGAGCTAGTGTTGAGGGAAAGAGTTAACAGAAGGGCACAGGTTGGTGTCAGTGATTCTCTCACCTTTTAGACTACCAACTCTTGTATTTTTCTGGCGACGACTAACTCTTTCTTACTCAAATCTTTTTGAAGATGAACTAGTAGTAACAGGTAATACAAGGAGGGTTGAGAATGTTTTTCTGAACAGAACATACAATCTACTAAGTCAAACTCAGAATGATGGTGAGTTACAGAATGTACATAATTACTTTAATTACAGTGGAAAATAAAATCAATGTTGACATGTACTTTGAAAAAGAAATACTAGGAAATTTAGAACTGTCAGTGTCTTTGGTTCAGATAAGAATAAGAGGCTATTTTCCTCATTGACGAAAGTTTATTCCTATGGCTATTTCGTGGAAAAGTGAATTCTGACTTTGGTCTGGGTTTTACGTAGACTTATCTGCTTGGACTTCTCCTGGGCGTCACAGTAGGTAGGGATTACCAACTGGAGAATTTGATTCAGTGGGGCTACAGTCCAAGAGATGAATAGGCTATTCGTTCACCTGGTTGTGAAGTTGAGTTATGATGTTCAGGTGCTGACGAGGGGTTGAATGCTTAAATGCTGTATACTGCTCAGGGTTGCTGACTTGTGATCACCGCTAGGTTTGAGACGTAAGCACTAGTTCTCTCTGTAGCATACAGCAACTAGGCGGTTTACTCGCAACAATTTACAGCAATCAAAATCCAGAAACTGGCTAGGATTCTGCAACTGCGCTGAGGAAGATAATACAGGCAATCAATCTTCTGTTTTATACAGATATATTAACTACAGCCACTCTGGACATTTCGTCTCAGAATGGTGCCTAATAATATATTTACCTGAAACCGTAACGTCAGTCTTCCTTAAAGGCGACCGTCCACTTGTTTACAAATTCCTGTCTAGCGGTAGTCTCACAATCAGGTCAGGTCAGTCAGGTCAACCTTTATTATAAGCAGACGCCTGGCCGTGTGCGTTCATGTGTGACTGCATTGGAGGAATATTTCATTCACTCGTCCATTGAACAACATGGTTCTTCTCTCGTTCAAAACAGTTTTTTTTCCATCACATTCCTAATACAATTAGCTTGTAGTACTTTCTCATATCAGCCAGTACTTACATAATTTTAATGCATCAATAACATTCATAATACATAAATGCAAAATAGCTATTCATCTAATGTAAAGAAATAAAACCACAATATTAAGTATTTCACACATTACATCCATTAACTAATCCCTTGATATTAGAGTTAGCTAATTAAGCGAATACTGAGAGTTTGCTTACCGCTCAGGACTTTATCCGCAGCTTAAGAACTAGAATTTGACTCTCAATCACATATACTTGTAGGTATGAGGCTTCTCTTCTATAACTTATAAGCGTGCGTTGTCTCCCACGGTTAATCAGCAAGTGATCTTAAAACTCAGCATTCGTTTGCTTGAAGTTAAAACATTTCCTGATTCCCACGCCAAGAGTTAATTATTTCCCGTTTCTTGCTTAGACACGTACCAAGATTTATCGTGGCGGTCTCCAGTTGACCACTGAACACCGAAATATAATACTCTGGGAACCACTGTCTTCTCGACTAAGCAAATAAGTCGCATAGACGTCCCTAAAGAAATAACTTTAAGTGCCTTTGTTGAAGAAGATAGAATTTGGGATCTATGACAGGACTATTAGTGAAGACTTGAAAAACAGCTAAAGAAACGATCGCAGGTGCAAATATTTTCATAGAGAAAACAGACAACATGTGAAGGAATAGAAAAGTAAGGAATTTTAAAATAATCTAGACAAAACCTTCGAGCACTCTGTGACACCTGACAGAGTTGGGTTTATACCTTTAACAACACATTTTCTGGTTTCTTCTGAGATTTCTATTTGAATTTTGATGTTATGGACCAGTTAGAACAATTTATGTTTTTCCTGCAGTTCTTGTAGTAAACTTTTGGTTTTTTTCTGATTCCTTTAGTGTTAGCATTATTCCTCTGTTTTGTTTTTGTATTTTGGCAATGGCCTTTTTGTCAATTACTTTTTCCAGGATCACCAGGATTTTGTCGTCTGGGAGAGATCGACGCATGGCTTCTGTTCCAGCTATTTGTGTTATTTTCACTTTTTGGGGGTTTCCTTTCGGTTGGAGTCTTCTTTGTTTTCTCTTCTGTTTTCATGACTTCTTTTGGATGTGTTTTTCTGGTTGTCCTGATTGTCATCTTCCCTGGGTCCTATCTTTTTGTTCGCTGTCCTGGTTCCTGAGTTTTTTTTAACTTCTGAGCCTCCTTCCAGTTTTTCCATTATTGTATTTATCCTGTCCTTTATTTCCGTGTCTTTGACTTCATTGTTCGTGGTCCTGTTTTTCTTTTCTTTCAGGTTTGGTATTTTGTCCTTTTCCGGTGTCTTGGACCACGCTTTTCCTTCCCCGGACTGTTTTCTGGTTATCGGTGGCATTTTTCCTGTCTTTTAATTTGCTACTACTCTTTTATTATGTGCTTGGTTTTGTATGAACTTTAATGTTTATCCTTAGTCTCACTGCTTTAATCTTAAGTTCTGTATATCCTTGCTTTCTCTTTTTTTTTTAAATTTTATAATATTATTATTTAAGAAACACTTTTAAACTTGTCTAGTAGACCTTGTTGAACAGTTAAATCTAGTTCGAATTTAGCCAGGTAACTTTAATATATTTGTTTTTACTTAAATTATATTTTGATGGTTGAATATTATTTTTTGTAATCTATGGTTTTTGGTTTATTTTATTTTCCTCACTACAATTCCTAAATTATACAAATATATATAGCAATAGTTAAATAGTCCCCTAATACTTAAAACTATTTGCAATAATCTAATACTTACATCAAACTATAAAGGAAATCACTACTTAAATTATGTTTATAAAGATGGCTGCCAGATCTCACACATGCCACGTGGCGCTTGGATCTATTTAATTTCTATTATTTTTAATTTCTTTTGCTGTACATTTTTTTTTTGAGTTATATTAAAATTCCAAGCGATACTTAACTAGTCACCAATTACTTGATATTAAATGTAATAAGCTAATATTTAAATCTAACTAAAAAGGACTCGTCTCTTATATTTATTATGTCTATCAAGCGTATTTAATATAATTCCTAAGTTATAATAACACTTCTAGCTACCAATTAGGCTACTCAAAATTAACTGCAATAAGCTAATACTGAAGCTAGATAAAAAATTTTACAACTTATCTGAAAACTTGGGTAGTTGGATGAATCTCCCTAACATTAATATATTTGTTTTACTTAAACTATATTTTGATGGTTGAATATTATTATTAGTAATCTATGGTTTTTGGCTTATTTTATTTTATTTTTTGTTTTCACTACAATTCCTAAATTATACAAATATTTATACCAATAGTTAAATAGTCCTCTAACACGTAATATTAACTGCAATATTCTAATAATTACATCAAACTTCGAAGGAAATCACCACTTAAATTATGTCTATCACGATGGCTGCCAGATCTCACAGAAGCAAGTGCCACGTGGCGTTTGGATCTATTTATCTATCAGTTACCTTCTTCATAACCCTCCACTCCCAAAGGAGCATAGGCCTTCAACAAACACATGCCAAGTCCTCTTGTCACGTGCCATCATCTCAAGTTCTTTCCACGTTCTCCTCATCCTTTTCACCTCTGTTTCCAGCTCTCTTTTCCATGTGCTTCTTGTTATACCTCTGCCTCTCTTGCCCTGGGGGTTCCAGAACAAGGACTGCCTTGTAATGCTATCAACAGGTTTCCTTAGTGTGTGTCCTATCCATCGCCATTGTCTTCTTCTCATCTCTTGTTCCACTGGCACTTGTCTAGTTCTTGTCATCAGTTCCACGTTGGTAACTTTGTCATACCATTTTAATCCCTCTATTCTCGATGAGAGGTCACAGTAATTGGATCTGAAAATACACAGGGAAAAGACAAAAATAATGAGAATAAATGCAGGTAATGATAACAGGGTTGAACGTGAAGAAACACCAATACAAGATGTAGAATCGTACCCATATCTTGGCAGTAATATAGACAAAGTTGGAGGGACAGACAGCGATATCAAAATAAGAATACAAAAAGCAAGAGGAGCTTTCATTGCATTGGGAAATATATGGAGATCAAGAGAAATCGGATCCAATACGAAAATAAGAATCTTCAACTCAAATGTGAAGTCAGTCCTATTATATGGCTCTGAGACATGGAGAACAACAAAGACAACAACCAAAAAGCTACAGACTTTCATAAATGGGTGCTTGCGTAGAATAGAGGGATTAAAATGGTAAGACAAGGTTACCAAAGTGGAACTGATCAGTTACCTAGTCACCTAAAATTAACAGCAATAAGCTAATACTAAAGATAGATAAAAAAAAATGCAACAACTTATCTGAAAACTTGAGTAGTTCGATGAATGTCTCCACTGTGTCTCGTCCTGAGAAGGACGTATCAGCCTTGTGTATTTTGAGTTTAGCAAAAATGCGTCTGTCCGCTTCGAGATCAGTTCAGGAAGTGGTGTGTCCTCTCTCTCTAGCGAGCTACGCGGTACATTATATCTCTAGAAGTCCAATGTGGGTTCCTTGGACCGGTGACGTAAAACTCCGCCCATACAACCAATACCTAAGAGACCTTCTGGTCACTCATTCCCAAGGTCAATCCTGTCCCCTGTCAGTCTAAAAGTGGGTGGGGTAATTTGCGACCAACTTTCGTTGCCTGGCTTGCCTGACAAACAGGTATTGAGATAATTGGCTGGTCAATGCAAAAGTGCTGTCACATTACTCTCTGATTGTCTATCGCTCCGTGTGTTGGCGGCACTCTTTGTTACCTCCGTCCATTGTCGCCAGCATGCTAACCTGTCCCCTCTGTGGCGCCGCCTATTGATTTACATGGCAGTTGGTTTAATCAGCATGAGATGTTTTCACCTGGCCAAGGTGGGCGTCCAATGTGGTGACCCGTCGCTTGTATGGAGAGCGGCCGAGCAACAAAGATAACAACAGTCCACAGAAATTGTATAATGCCCAGATGTCTGATTTGGCTGACCACATGTGTTTTCACCAAATTTATCACGATGCAATGTGGACTTAAAACGATGATGTCAGGTATAGGGACTCAATCAAAAGACTTTATTTTACCACCGATGAAAGAACAAATGCGGTTCTCTAGATACTGGTCGCGAGTAATCAAAACGATGAAATAGCAAATGTGGGAAGAGCACAAATGTGGGAGAAAATAAAATACGAGATGTAGGAAAAGATAGAGTTATAAGGCCTTGGCGCTCGTTTATCACAATTGTAAATATGTATTATCAAAGCTTGTGACTATAAACCACACGACAAGAATTTGCTGAGAAGAAAAATTGGGAGAAAAAAAACTGAATTCTTAGATAGGAATGGGGGCGCGCATAGGAAGTGACAATAAACGTCACAACAAAATAAAGCGACAACGGAATACCTGGAAATGCACTTAAAGAACATTATGTAAGTGCCAACCACATCCATGTCCCAACACTCAAGAAGAGCGCCATCATTGCAAAGCATCTAATTCTCTGAAATGATAAAGAACATTCCTTGCACTGGGGAAAAGAATGTGTAGACCAAAGCATAAAAAGCCATAACTATAGAAGGCACCGAAGAGCACCATACGCTGTTCACGGACTCATGCATACACAGATGGATTGTCCATTTGGTTTACCTCAATGGTGAAACTGCAGTTAATGCCACTAAAACTGGAGGCATATGTCTTACCTGATTCTACTGTACACAGAAAAAGAAACAGTTTTATAGCAACTTATGTACAAAGAGGCAGACGCACTGACAAAAAAAACAGAAGCTCTAATGATAGAGGAAAACACTGAGAAGCAAGTAGTGTTTTTCACAGATGCTCGGGCAGCTATAACGACACTCAAGAATAAAAAAAACAAAAACAAAACGAACACTTGAATGTCCGAAGAGCAACACTTCTCAAACAATGTCGGCTATTCAAAAGATATCATACAGTGAATCTCAATCTCACTGCAGTATCCGTGGGAATGAAGAGGACAGGCTGGCAAAAGAGGATTAAAAACTAACTCAGACTGAGACAAGCTTAACATGTGAAGAGGTCATAAGACTCATCAAGAGCAAGTTAATACAGGAACAGGTGGAAAGAAAGCGTCCAGACCAAATTAAAAATGATACCTATCACCTTATCAACATAAGAAAAATAGTATCAGTCATCAGACTCTGAGTAGACTACAACAAACTGTGACACCATCTGTTCACTAAGAGGAAGATAGGAATTATCGGTGAATGTGGAACTGATCAAAATTGTTGCTGAATATCTGCCTCAGTAGTGCATTACATATATGGAACAGAGAAAACACACGTGGCCACCACCAATCGCGTCCAAGATAAGTTTTAGAGCAGAGTTGTCCACGGAAGGGTTTCTTGGGGTATACAGGGTGGGCCAAAAAAAGTGAGAACATCATCTCGTAGCAAAGGGTTATTTAATATAATTGAATTAATATAATGTTTGTCATTTACATTTGTATGCCAAGTAACTACGCTAATCGGAAAACATGTTCAATGTGTCCTCCCTGCTTCTCAACGACTTTTTGTAAGCGTTGGCGCCACTCGTTTATGCTTCTGTCAATAAAGCGCTGCCCTAGATTTCTCCATTCTTCGATTACACTGACAAACAACATTTTTCTTTCTTATATAAGAATAAGTGTTCTTAGGTCAGTTTCTTGCGCTGATTTCAAATTTGAAATCCGTTTATCTCTATCACGTCAGGTTCTTAAGATATTTGTGAATAAATATATTTTTGGGAAATCGTTATTTGCTCCGTTTCATTTTTACTATATAACTTTTTAAAAATTAATAAAATGCAAAATAATTCTACTTTTTATACTGCTAAAAGATGCATGACATATGCTACGTTATATTTCAAATAGTTACTGTATTTTGAAATAATTCTGAGTGAAATATGGCTTATAGAAGTTGTAGAAATTCGGCGATCTGTTCTGTTACGTGTGCGGATATTTTACCGATCGTGTTCACCAGAAAAACTTTACAGCATTGCTAAAGAAAGCATATGAACTTTATTTCGATTCGAAAGTTGATGATGCAAATAAATCTTGGATGCCAAATGCAGTTTGTTCGACTTGTGCAAATACATTGGCAGGTTGGTTACGAAAATCGCCGAAGCATAAGTCGATGCCTTTTGGAGTGCCAGTAATATGGCGTGAACCGACAAATCACGCTACTGATTGTTACTTCTGCTTGACAAATATCTATGGTTTCACTTTTAAAACTAGAAAGTCTGTGGTTTATCCAAATATTGAATCGGTTTCGAAACCAGTGCCTCATGATCCAATCACGTGTCCGATCCCAGTTCCACCAGAACAATATCCGTTGGACGTGAATGAACCATCAGAAAGTGATAGTTTACCTGCTTTAGAAACTAATTCTGACTCGGATTATATACCGGTGAATGATGGTGTTCACTTAATTAACCATTCAGAACTTTCAGATCTAATACGTGATCTCGTTCTCACCAAAGGACAAGCGGAATTACTCGGTTCGCGACTCAAAGAATGGAATCTTTTAGCGCCCAATACTCCGATATCTAAATTTCGTCATAGACACAGAGAACTTGTTCAATACTTTGAGATGGATGATGACATTTGCTATTGCAAAGATGTAAACGGTCTAATGGTGCACCTCGGTCATGAGCACATAGTCAACGAATGGCGACTTTTCATCGACTCTTCCAAGACTAGTCTAAAAGCCGTGTTATTGCATAATGGAAATTTATTTTCATCAATTCCAGTCGCCTACTCTGTTCATATGAAAGAAACTTATGACAATATGGCTATACTTTTGGCAAAAATAAAGTACAATGACTACCAATGGCGGATTTGTGGAGACCTAAAGGTCATTGCAATTCTCACGGGCATGCAGACTGGGTATACTAAATTTTGTTGCTTCCTATGTGAATGGGACAGCCGCAACAGACGGGAACATTATGCAAGAAAGGTGTGGCCTATCAGGGATCGTATGCAGCTCGGGCATAAAAATGTAATACACGAGCCATTAGTTAACAAAGACAGCATCATTTTACCACCGTTACATATAAAGTTGGGGCTCATGAAGAATTTCGTAAAAGCGTTAAATAAAACGAGCAAAGCTTTCACTTATCTTCGAGAAAAGTTTCCGCAAATTAGCGATGCAAAGATAAAGGAAGGTATCTTTGTAGGACCTCAGATTAGGAAAGTTATTGCAGACAAACAATTCGAGAACTTGTTACATGGTAGTGAACTTCGCGCATGGATGGCATTCAAATCGATCGTCGATAGCTTTCTGGGAAATCACAAATCTGTCGACTATGTGCATATTGTTAAGCAGTGCATAGATGCATACAGAATTATGGGCTGTAACATGTCCCTCAAAATCCATTTGCTCGATTCGCATCTTGACTTTTTCCCTGACAACCTTGGCGAAGTCAGCGATGAACATGGAGAACGATTCCATCAAGATATCGCCGTAATGGAGTCACGTTATCAAGGACGGTGGAGTGTGACCATGCTTGCCGATTATTGTTGGATGCTTCATCGCGATGTACCTCATGCCATTCACCGACGAAAGTCGACTGCAAAGAAATTCAAGCCTACATAACTGTTATACTTCTTGTACAAATGATGTTGTAATACTGTATGCGTTGTTAAAAAACTTCAATTGCGTATTTCTAGAGATCCCGACCTGATAGAGAAAAACGGTTTGCAGATTTAAAAACAGCGCATTAAAATTGACCAGAAAAACATAGAAATGTTAGAGAAAGAAAAAAAATTTTTTTTTTTGTTAGCCAGTGTTATTGCCAACTTGAGCTGCTCAACTGTGGTAAATTTTAGCCGACGGTAGACTTTTTCTTGCAATGCAACCCCTATGGCATAATCGACAGGGTTTAATTCAAGACTGTGCGGTGGCCACATGTTTGGCTCGATAAAGGTAACATTCTCCTGATGAAGAAAGTTTATCGTATTTCTGGCTGTGTGTGACGGAGCTCCGTCCTGCTGTAATGTCCAGTTATGGCTACCACATGCCGCATGAATGTCAGGCAGCAAACCTCGTCTGAGAACATGTTCACAATAGTATTCACTGTTTACTTTGGCACCTGGTTCAACGAACACAACACTAGTTTTCCCCATTCGAGACACACCAGCTGATACCATGATACCGCGGCTGAAATGTTCACGTTCTCGTATAAGTCTCCTTTCTGGAACTTGCTTTTTCTTTGTTTCAACTGAATAAACACGATTATTTTGAGAATTAACTGGCGTGGCAACGGTGAACGTCTTTTTGCCTGTAAACCAAATGCTTCGTACACTTCTCTCATTAGGAAACCGTGCTGACTGCGTTGCAAACGTTTCAATGTGCAATTTTCTTTGAGCGTCTGCCCGATCACATGCTTGTATGTTTTAAGTTGTAAATCTAGCTTTACAATACGTTGCACCGACGACCGTCTTCTTCTTCTTCGATCCTTAACCACCGACCGTCAAAGCAGTCAGTGGCCATCACGCCTAGTGGCGTCTTGTAGGGCAACAACAAATTGATTCCACTTTGCACGGTCGGTGGCCATCCTTCGTACAGTGCCCCAACTCTGGTTCATTCTTTGCATCTCAGCCTCCACAGTCCTCCGCCAAGTTGTTTTTGGTCGGCCTCTCTTTCGCTTTCCTTCAGGGGTCCAAAGCATAGCTGTTCTTGTGATGGCATCGGGGTCTCTTCTGAGGACATGACCAACCCAGCTCCAGCGTCTGCCAGCTATGATGGTATGCATGTCCTCTTGCTTGCTACGAGTAAGCAGATCTTGGTTGGTGATGGTATTCGGCCAAAAGATTCGGTGAATTTTTCGTAGGCATGTTGTGTGAAAAGAGGACAATTTTGACATTTCCTTCTCTGTGACTCTCCAGCATTCCGCACCATAGAGAAGCACAGAAAGCACGCAACTCTGGTATAATCTTAATGTTGTGCTTGTGCTGTATTGGGAGGACTTCCAGATGTTATTTTGGCTAAAGAAGGCTGTTCTTGCCTTATTCATTCTGATGTTGATGTCTTTGCCTGCCCCACCGTCTGGTGTTACTATGCTTCCTAGGTATGTGAAGGTATCTGTCTGTACCAGTTGCTGATTCCTTACTGATATGGGCTCAGGGTTGCTCACATTGAGCGTCATGACCTCATACTTCTTTAAATTGATGTTCAAGCCCACCTGCTGGCTAAATTTATTAAGTCTATCCGTTTTTTCCTGGATGTGTTGATGTGAATGTGCCAGCAGTGCAATGTCATCTGCATATTCCAGATCTTCCAATGTTGAAAATGTAGTCCATCTTATTCCTCTTGGACTGCCCTCTGTTGTCTGGCGCATCACCCAGTCTATGACTGTTAAAAATAGAGTGGTTGATAAGGGGCATCCCTGTCGTACTCCTGTCTTCACCTCGAAGGTTAGGTTGCTCTGCCCAACACTACACGTAAAGTTGGCATAGAGGCTTTTTATGATTGACACTATGCAGCTTGGAATTCCATAAGCCCTCAGTATTTTCCATAAACTGTCCCTATGTATGCTGTCAAAAGCCTTTTCAAAATCAACAAAATTTATGTAAAGCTGTCTTTGCCATTCTGAGCACTGCTCTATAATGTTCCTGAGAGTGAATATATGGTCTACACATCTTCTGTTCTTTCTAAATCCTGCTTGTTCTTTCCTAAGTTTGTAGTCTACTGCCTTTGAAATTCTCTGTATAATTATCCTGCCTAGTATTTTGCTGGGAACTGAGAGAAGAGTGATTCCTCTCCAATTATTGCAGTCTGAAAGATCTCCCTTCTTGGGCAATTTGACAATTATTCCTTTGTTCCACTCTGATGGTGTTGTCCCCGTTTTCCACACTTGTGCAAATAGTGGTTCTAATAGTTCTGCTGCTAGCTCAGGGTCTGTCTTAAATAGCTCTGCATTTAAGTTATCATGGCCCGGAGCTTTACCGTTCTTTAACCCTTTGATTGCTGTGATGATTTCTTCTTTTCGTGGAATGTCTGTATTTACATCTAGATCGTTTTCAGCCTAAGGAACATTCAATTGTGTCTCTGGTGGTTCCTTGT
The DNA here is from genome assembly GCA_024509875.1 of Oreohelix idahoensis. NCBI lineage: Eukaryota > Metazoa > Mollusca > Gastropoda > Stylommatophora > Oreohelicidae > Oreohelix > Oreohelix idahoensis. The sequence goes on from JAMPIV010013213.1 coordinate 167,054, forward strand.
TCAGAGTTTCTCTGAAGTGCTCTGCCCATCTTGTTTCCTGTCCCCCTGCTGTCTTGATGAGATTTCCTTGCTTATCTCTTACTAATGTAATATTGTTTGCACCTTGTTTTCCGCTGATGAATTTAGTTATTTTACCGACGACCGTGGTATACCCGTTTCTCTTTCAATTTCCCGCGGAATTTTGTGACTGTGAGGATCATCATCTTGACTGCAGATCAGCTCACTCACACGCTCAATGTTCTGTCGTGTTCTAGCAGACTTTGGACGACCACCTCCGGGTTTACGTTCTGTTGTACCGTCGTTGTCAATTTTTTAATAACCCAACAGACACTAGCTATGCTCCAGGCTTTGTTTGGAAACTCATTTATCATTCGCCTAGCACCACATTGTTTTTCAATTCGCAAATTTTTAATCAGAATATGGTCTTCTGCTGTGATTTTTGTCATTCTGGTTAAAATATTTTCAAAACACGCAGAAGTTGACGATTGGAAAATTAAAAATCAAAGATGTCGACCGGAAATTGTCGTAATAATAACGTCATATAGTTATATAGCTAAGTAAGTAAAACAGTAAACTATTTAAGCTATTATGGATAAAGTTAAACAAATTTTGATGTAATTATATTACATTGTACGAGATGTTCTCACTTTTTTTGGGTCACCCTGTATGTACATAACCTAAAATGTAAACATTTTTTACTATGCGTTTTTTTACATTTTTTTTTCCCAAGAAGGTTTCCACAGCCTCCATTCGACAATCAAAAGGGCCCATAGCCCTTAACGGACAATTAAAGGGTCCATGGAACAAACAAAAAAAAAAAAAAAATAGACCCAGAAACCCATCTCTAGAGAGATGTCAGCAATCTGAAGCCGGGATCTGGTTTTGAGCATATTCAGAGTTGACAATTTGAAGAAGAACGAAAAAAAAAAAAAAAAAATCAGGAACAAACAAATACATCTTTAAACAAATACCATGCGAAGTGAGTACAAAATCTAAAAAAATAAACAAAGCATAATAAATAAATAAAACATTATATTTTGGAACTTGGTACCCTGGATAGATTTAATTGTTTTCTTATCCTATGATTTTGTCGCCATGTGTGTGTTAAATCTAACAACTGATAGTAAGTGCCACAACACTCTTCGTTACAACTAAGGTTTGCAAGAATGCTATATAAAGCTTTAAAAGAGACATTTGTTTGTCTTTTGTGTTTATTTAAATAAAGTTTCTCACTACTTGCAGTAATTTCTCAAACATTTCTAAAAATTTGTATTGATTCAGTAAATATTTTCCTTTCCATGCTATTATCGTTTGCAGCAACCATCTGCAGAACTGATCTCCCGATACCAAGTGGCGATGACTTTAAGGTCTTCCTGCAAGTTAATAACAGTGTATCATCCAGTGTTTCCATCTCAGTAACGGAGAATGGTCTAGACCTCACCAGATGGTCAAAAGGAGCATGTGTGCCAAGTACCGGTGAGTATTGTAGGTGTTGTGACTACTTCCATTCACCTTGTAGAACACGGGGGAAAAAATGGGGAGGGGGGGGGGGGGGGGAAAATACGATTTTGAGTAAGCTATAGACGTGGAGTTTTCGTGATTCATTAGCCACATCAAGTGATTCATTAGCCACATCAAGTGATTCATTAACCACATCAAATATACAAGGTTCCTTAACTATATACTTTGATTAAAAGTAGTAAATTCCTTGAAAAGTCTTTCTTCTTCTTGGATACTTAGCCTCTGACTGTCAAAGCAGTCAGTGGCCATCTCGCCTTGTGGTGTCTTGTGTGGCAGCAACAAATGTCTCCATTTTGCTCGGTCGGTGGCCATCCTTCGTGCCGTGCCCCTATTATGGTTCATACTTTGCATCTCAGCTTCCACTGTTCTCCGCCAGGTTGTCTTTGGTCTGCCTCTCTTTCGCCGTCCTTCTGTGGTCCATAGTATAGCAGTTCTGGTGATGGTGTCAGGGTCCCTTCTCTGGACATGGCCGAACCAGTTCCAGCGTCTGCCCGCGATGATGGTCTGCATGCTTTTTTTATTGCACCGTGTAAGCAGTTCCTGGTTGGAGATGGCATGTGGCTAAATACTTCGAAGACTTTTTCTTAGGCAGGTTTTAATGTCTTTTTTCACGATAGGGCTCGTGATCCTTGGTTGGCAGCTTATCTAAGAGAAGGAACTCTGAATTCAAACCACCGCTGCCTTGCGGGAATATCCATTTGTGGAATTGGCTTCGGGAGTAAACCCTGCGGATAAATCCAGAGTCGCAGTCCCTAAGGCAGTCTAATGTTGATTCGACATTATTCTGGCAACTCCTGCGACGTGGCTGGTACCAAACTGTATCGGCTACTGCCGTTCCTTTGGATCTACCAGCTGCATGGAGAGGGGGAACATGCTGCATGGTCAACAACTTGATCTCCAAATAACTGTGATCAAGCTCGCGCCCTGGAGAGGACACTCCAGCTTCAAAAGTTGGGCAACCATAGCTGAGGTTGAAAGATGTGTGCAAGAGAGATATGAGGGCACTGGACATAAATCCAGCAACGTGGGAGGGAGAAGCTGCCAATCGCACCAAGCGGCAATGCTATTTACGGCGCCACCTCAGATTGGGCGAAAAGAAGCTCACACAACAAACCGAAGAGAGGAGAAAACGTCAAAAGGAGCATCAGGAAAATAAGCAGCTGAGGGCTGTCACCTCAGGGGCGCATTCCCATAGTCAGTTATGACTGAAGGGGCTAATATCATTATTATCATAGTCAGACTAATATCAAGGCCGCTCAATAATTTTAAAAAATCAGAGTGAAACCTAACAACATTTCTGTGTCACCACAAGTGAAAATTTGGCTGGATATCTTAATTTCGTAGGCATGTTTAATCATATAGATATGGAAGAAGTACGCGTCCAATTGTTGTTGTTGTTTTTTTTGTTTTTTTTTAACAGGCTGGTAAAATCAGTATATACATTTAAACAAATAAAGAGGAGAAACCCGAGGACTGTAAACAATAAATAAATAAATAAATATTACACACATAAAGGTATGTTTCAGGCACACGTGAGAAATAAAGAAGTATAAAACTAGACAACAAAAAAACAACAGAGGTGAGTGCCTTACCGGAGAATCGAACCCAGGGCCTTCCGAACGGCACCCCCGCCTAGCTACAGAAGCAAATTACACTATCTTCCCTGCCAGCTAGGCACCACAAAATTAGTGCTTCGAAGACAGGGGTCATTAGCGCGATTCACAGCATGTAACACCGTATATGTACCTAGGGCGATCCAGCCTACTTAATGACGCAATCACTTCTGTTGTCCCCCTGTTATACAGTATAGGTCAGATTACACAGGACAAAGATCTTAATACTGTGTCTAGTATATGATAGAAGAATCAGAACAGTACACCACAGAGGGTAAGTTTGGTATTGTATAAACATTTAAACAAATAAAGAGGTCAGTTATATATATTTTCAGCGAAAACATTTTTATTTCTTAAAGACTCTCTTTTCCTTGAAATTATCGCTCAGTATCATGCCAGCTCTAATCATGCAACTCACCAAACTGCTGTTGCCAATTCTCTACATATTTTTATTGGCGAACATACTGCCCACCCATATTCTAGAAGTACATGTCAAACGTTTCGAGTCGGAAGTAAAATATATGACATAAAACAAGTATATTATTCGACATCATGATATAAAAGATTAAAGCGGAGTGAAATGTGTAACTATGAAAGTCTCCCAAAATAAAATGAAGAGTCTTGAAAAAAAACAAAAAAAAAACAACCTAAGTCTACGGGGTAAAACAATAGACTATGGGTGGGGGTTTGGTTTGGTTCTAAGGACTATCTTCATTGCACACGGACAACTCCATCCGTGCTCCAATCTCCTCCTTATAAATCATAAATTATATTCCCTCTACAGGGAATCGAACTAGGTAACTCTAGAATTCGAGGCGGGCGCCAAATAGCTTTGCCACTCTGACCCCAGTGGGGGGGGGGGGGACTCTACAGAAACTCCTCAGAGGTATCCGATCTCACAACCCAGGGCATATGATCCCATATATTGTAGGCGTTATTCTCAAAATCTTTGTGGTTTACTGTATATTTTTTATTCAATAGCTTTGAACTCTCACTTTCATGATCACGTGACAGTGATGTAACTACCGTCCTGTTGGATCAGGCATGTTCTAGGGGCCCCTGGCATCGAGGAGCCTCATTGAATGGTCAGAATAGACCCTCGCCTTCATACATATCCTTTTACTTGTCTTTGTTCAAGTGTTAAACGTTATTTTATGTCCCAGTTTCTCATTCCTCTTTTATGAAAATGTCCTTGGTACTTCAAAAAGGTTTTATCTTCTGATTTGTCGAATTGTATAGCCAACCTGTGACCCAATCGTGTTCTCTTGCCATACAATAAAAAGTCTCTTAATTACTGATTCCGAACGTTATTTCCCTATAACTGACCTCTCTGATGGAGTCTCTATATAAGGAAAATAAAGGTAAAGGATCCCATTGAGGCATTTTGGGAATACGGTGTTAGGCCAATATTTTCTCGACCATCGGCACACTAGGAGTGCCGTGGTCAGCATCATGTCGGCCGCCTTAACCTTCCCAGAGTTGCTCTGGTACTCAATTCAGGGATCAAATAACGGACCACCGAGCCAGGAAGCCAGTGCACTAACTATTGTGCTACCGCTGGTCCTTCTAAATAAGGAAAGTTCCACTTAATTTGTTCCCGGGGTGTCGTGGGTGGAATTTCAGATAGGTAGTAGATGTTTATAGCCCTGTCTGAGCAGAGGTGATAGTGATGACAATGTGAAGGTAAGGGGTAAGATATAGTTTTTATCACGAGGGTGATCGTGTAAGAGAAAGGACAGTATCTGGATAGAATAATTTATCTAATCCAGGATATCTGGACGATGA